>JAJJWN010000356.1:0-46955 GCA_021655885.1 Fusarium abutilonis
GCCATAGAGACTATCGAATTGTCTGGATTTAAGCCCCTCAGCCACATCTCGACGTTGGGAGTTGCCCGGGATCCAAACCCTTGGGCTTGGGACTGAGACTGGGACGGTACGTACAGTATAATACAGTGCGAATATGCCTACCTCCTTCCCTGAATCGGGCGGGCATGATCGAGATTTGAAGGAGGCAGATGATGGCATTTTCTGCTCGACTCCTGCAACAACGCCAATTTATCCTGCCCAAGGTAACCCAAGCTAATTTTCACCTCATCAGCTTCCATTCTTTGATGAAGCCCTCGCCTTCATCTGAATCATCTCCCCAACACCAACCAAACCCCGTCAACAAAGAACTACCTGCTTGCTTGCTTAGCTGCTTTTTTCTTTGAAAACCAAGGATACAGCTCCGCGTGCGTTACATTGCGTGGCTGATAATGATCTGTTTGGTTGGCTCTAGGCTCACGATCTTAGCTGGATCTTTTGGGTTGCTTGTTTTCGGTTCTGGCTGCCTCTTGTCAAGCATCACCGCCTGCCGCTTAGCATTTGCTTGGCTTTCGGCATCAGAGTTTCGCGCCGTGAATAACAGCCGCATCTTGATACATACACTGGCTATATTGTTGAGCCACCAGTCAGCAGCCAGCAACCAGCAACCAGCAGCCAGAGCCTCAACGGCAATCACGTAACCACAGAACGCAACTGCTCGAGACTGTCCTCGTCGGGTTCATTTTCGTTTCCTTAGCCATGAGCGACCGTGCATCGCTAAAACGGTGTCCGACAAGCCTCCCCCCCAGCAAAGCTTAGCCTTTATTTGGTAACGTGGGGAATGGTGTCACCCCCAGGGGTCCTGACTTAGTAAAAGGATGTCTGTCAGCAGACTAATTTGGGTATAGGTAGTTATTTTCTTAAGATGCCAGTCGCGATGCCCGGAAGGCACAGGAGGCGCCTGTCGTCAAACAACCGAATGTCCATTGCAATTCCAATCCACCCGCACCTTTACGGTCTGTTACCTCCGACTTCTGCGATTATACGCCCGCTGCATCAGACGGAGGCAACGAAACAACCTTACGGCTTCATTTGTTTGGGAGGGCTTGATACTTTCAAGTCTTGCAGTTTCCTGCGACTCTACTTGGAGGATTCGTGTGTATGAGCGCGTGGCTCAGCAATGATCTTCGCAGAGCGCACCCTGTCTGACTTACACCCACCTTGTCGCCACAGGGGGGCGACAACGGCTCAAGCCAACCCGTCTCTTTCTGCAGCAGTGAGGTTCGAGAGTGGGTGTGCTGTTCCGTGTGGTACTGTAGCCGTACCCTCGGAGCTACTAAGCTCCCAGTCACCGAATTATGTCGTCGACAATGGGTTTCTGCCCAACCACAGGATGATGCCCATTCAATATTGACCAAATTCCCTAACAATGATCCTAGACCAAGGTCCTTTTGCTACACCGGGCGTCTGTCATTTCAGCAACACAGTACACCTCCGCTTTCTGTGAACTCAAATCTACTCAGCCACTGCCTCCAAGGAACGGATCCTAGCTTTCAGCTACCTGATACATGCGGCACAATCAGTCGCAACTTTTGACATTACTGTTCAATAAACGGTTGTTTCATGACCTTCAATACAGTTTACAATAGCCGCGAGTCTCGTATTTCGGCCTGAAATACATGCTCCACTACTGAGACACCCGTCTATGATGTTTCTTACACCCTCTAACAAACGCACCTTCAGCGCAACTTCGTTCGCCTCCTACCATGGCAAGGAAATATTGGAACAAACTGGGAATAAGTCTCAAGTTACTGTGTCTGTGCCGAAGTGTGGCTTGTTTGGATTTTCCACACATCAAGTTGGTGGCGTTCTACCTCGTTCGCCCGGTCCTTCGATTTCTCAGGCTCATGTTGTTACTTGACCAGTTTTTCTCTTTTGCAGATTGTTACCAGGGCTTCCGTTGCTTAGCTCAGAGCTTTGCTAAGAGCGCAGCCCTGCCTTTTCCAACACAATAAGCTGCTACTTGTATCGACTGGTCTCGTCGGTTCCGCGCCGGCTCGGTGGTCGTCGTCCCAATAGGGCTGCCCAGTCCGTTGATGGGGTTCTCCGGCTGGCCCATGATGGGCCCTTGAATTCTGCACATGTATCCGATACTTACTTACTAACTACGTACTGTAGTATAGAGCCCCCCAATCCCCTTTCGCCATATTCAAAAGGAAAGATTGCCGCTGTGGCTA
This sequence comes from Fusarium abutilonis, assembly GCA_021655885.1. Lineage (NCBI taxonomy): Eukaryota > Fungi > Ascomycota > Sordariomycetes > Hypocreales > Nectriaceae > Fusarium > Fusarium abutilonis. The sequence continues at coordinate 2,214 of JAJJWN010000356.1, forward strand.
GCTTTCCATGTGGTGGACTCTCTTCATCTACCTTAGTCTGTTGTGAGCTTATCGTCTTGAGCCTTCATAAATACCCTTGTATATGTCACGGCTGGCGCCCCATTCCTCCTTTCAATAAAAGGAAAGGCGTCATCTATTAGCTCTGGCTGCTCCTCATCTGAACAGCTCCAGCTTCATCCAGACTTGAGCTTTTACACATTATCCTGTGCGCTTCTCATTGACTCTGATCAGGGTTGGTCCATCACCACCACGGCGCGCTCTCAAGTTATTACTACGAGGTTCCGTAGCCTGACCTAGATGCTCGGTATTTGTCGCAAGACATCCAACACTTGTCTTGTCAAGTCACAAAACGGCTAAATGTCAACGCCGGCAGTACGTGATCCGTCTTTTGTTTATCCCCATCCTCTGCGTCCCTCGTTCCTAATGTTGGCTTGTTTCCATCTTTAGCAAAAGGCCAATCTTGCCCGGATCAGAGATAATCAAAGAAGATCTCGGGCACGCAGAAGAGAATATCTCCAGGAGCTTGAACAACGACTTCGAGTGTATGAGCTTCAGGGAGTCGAGGCGTCTTCAGAGGTGCAGCAAGCCGCACGGAGGGTCGCCGAAGAGAATCGACAGCTCCGTGGCCTTCTAAATCGACATGGGATCAGCGATGATTACATATCTAGCTACTTACACTCCGGAGCGGCGGCGCAGGCCGACCCGACGGTAATATCCCACTTCACCTCGAACAACCCAAGCGACAACGTCCAATCCCTCCAGAAGATTATAGCGCCCAGAAGGCCTGCTATTCTCGAAGCTGGTGTGTCGTATGTCGTCCCTCCACAAGAGAGCCGTGAACCATCCATCGCCAGTGGCTCTACGAGCAGTTCTTCTATGTGGGAGCCTGGACAAGCTATCCAACCCGGCCCAGCCTATGGCCGACCACTCCCTTCTAACGCTCACACGCCAGTGCCAAGGCAACCGATCGCTTCCTCGATGCACCCTCAACAATATGCCTCTCAAATGTTCCCTGACACTCAAGTTTCACGGACGGAAGGCTACCATTCCATTGCTGCCCCTGGACCTATGATGGAAGACCCCCGACGACACAGCTATTCTGTAGCACCCATGTCAGGGGATGTCTCGTCGACGTTGGGCTACAGTATTCCCATGAATTCCTTTCACCACCCTATTGGACAAGACGGTGGGCCTTCAGGGCCATGTTGACTGGATCAGCAGCTTGTGGATGGCATGTTTCCGGACCAGTGGACTTCGTTCGTTCCGGTGAATTTCAAGTTCCCTGGCCTCTATGTTGAGGAAACCTCAGCAATTTCCTTGGCACTAAGGTCATCCGCTTGAGGCTATAAGAGGTTTGGGGTAACCATCCCAGAGTCATCTCCAACGCCAGTTGAGGGACTTCATCACCCATCTCGATGGCGGATCTACATGCTTAACAAGACGGGACAAGGCGCCTTGATAGACTATAATTCTATTTCACAGTGCCGGGTCGATTCGAGCTAGGCAACCCACAGAAGCAACTCGATTTGCACGCGAACTTGATCCTCAACGAAGCATATCCGTGAACATACGAATTTGCACCGCAAACAAAGCCCAATCTCAATCAGACATCATTGTTTTTGTAGTTTTGTGCTTAAGGGACAAAGGCCTCATTGTTGGCCTGTCCCCGAGAACAACTCGAACATGAGTGAACCCAAACGCCAACCGCGATCGATCGATCGACCAGGATAATGAATAAAAGAACTTCTTGGAAAGTTTCAAAGAAGAGCTATTTTCATTTGAAACAATATGCATGCAAGGACCCAAGACCAAACTTTGCCATCCCAGCTATTAGTTCAGAGCCACCCCGAAACAATATGCGATGCATAGCTTCCATGTTTACGATTTCCAAGTCACATACCCACCCACAAGTCATTACAAAAGAATGGAAGCAATGCTTTCAGACAATACGCTAGAAGAAGCTGAAATAGGATTGGAAGGTTTCAGTCAAGTCTCGCCAACTCTGTCTTCTTACGAACGGACGCTCGAACAAATGAGCGACAGCCTCTTGAACATGATGCAATGTACTGGAGATGCGATACGTCAAAACTATAAAAGCCCTCCACGAAAAAAACGCAAGCCCTCCGCGGACTTACCGAGCCCTTCCCTAATTAAGAGACGCAAAACTGTGGACAGGTATTCAAGCGATCGAAGACTGAGCATATCTTTGGCATTGCAAGTTGAGGGCATTCCCCAAATCAAACTGTTGATACCAACCCCAAGTTCATCCCCCGAATCTCAAGTACAGCCAGACCGGCAGAGCTCAAAGAAGGAGCCAGAAAAGCTGCACTCAACATGGACGCGCAAACCAAGAGGAATAGAAACCCCTGGCACGTTGTCGCGCAGCAAGAGTCGATCTTCCTCAAGGAGACAGAAGAAAGGACCAGCCAAGGATGGGCAGCGCAGCTTAAGTCACTGGCGGTCGGAAGCTCAAGAAATCCTAGGATGTCTACTTCAGAGGAAGAGGAAGAGGAAGAGGAAGAGAGAAGAGGAAGGCTGGTTGGACCCGGAGCACCCCGCGACAAAACGTCGTCTACTTTCCGACCGACAAAAAAATTCTATGGAAGAGCAGATCACGTTCAGCCAGGTGAGATATCAGCATTCATACCCAAGGAGACGAAGGACGACACGGACATGTCTACACAGCCCGAGATCAACACGGAGAAGCGAATTGATAGCATCATTTCGAAGGGAACAACAGAATTAATCGACAATCCCAAGAACAACACCGAGAAGCAAGTCGAGGACCTGGTTTTCCAGGAGGAAACAGAGCCAGTCGAGGCTACAGGACCAGCTGAGGCCACAGATTCAACTGGTCCCCCGAATCCAGATACACGTCCAAATGACAGTTCCGAAACTGACGATGCCAAAGCTGGAGCTGCAATTTTTACCGTCATGGCCAGTATTTGCGAGGATAATACATGTCCGTCTTTAGAGGAGCAAGCCGAGCTGCGTCACCTCTGCAACCAGATGCCATATCTCATGACATACAAGGCATATAACGAGTCCTGCGAGGAGGCCAAAATCTTTCTGGCAGCCGTCTACGACAACCCTGGATCGAAGAATTGGGGATTTTTTTTAAGCTTGCATCACCTAGAGTTTACGGTGAGGGCTTGGGAGTTCAACAGCTGTGCGGCAGCATATCCAGTGGAGGAGCGGGGTTTTTTTGTAGTATGAGTTGATGTTTAGGGCGATGCAGTCATCAGGAGACATGTTGCCCGGGATTGGTGGGATGGAATTGCATTGCGTCGATGAGCATTTGGATGGCGTACTACGAAGATACCCCCTTTTACTCAGGTAGTAGAAAATGAATCTTGAATTTGATTAAACGCCGTCCCTATCCTTAACCCAAATCCAGTTAATTTCGTAACAGAAAGCCCGCCATACATCTAGCAAAGGTAATAAAATAAGTATAAGATAAAATCGGGAATTACAGGAAGTAATCTGCTACTGGCTTTTTAGCAGGCATTCCTCTAGAATCCTGGGGCGCAGCCTGGAAGACCCTGTATCGTCGTGCAGGTCCGCTCCTAGGAGGCATACCGCCCTCGACCATAACACCAGCACCACCGTCACTTCTGCCAACATCGCCGTTGCTGCGAGCAAAGAGACCCGTGCCAGACTCATCTTCGGAGAGCTCTAGAACGGCAGCGACGTTGCCGCAACGGTAACAGTAGTTTGGGGCAGACCACACAGTAACAATGGAAGCATCAAACATTTCCTTGAAGCCCTCCATAACAAGCTGATGCGCGCGAGCAATGAGGCTGAGGTCGTTGCGGTGGTTGAAAACCTTGACAATATCCGCGCCGAAGAGGAAGCCTGCACCACGAGGGGAGAGACCCCACCCATCGATCTCGTCTGGGTCGGACCAGAGCAGATCGCACATAGCTCCCTCATGAGGAACTTCCTGCTTGCGATCTATTAGACGGATCTTGTCCACTGTGTCAACAAGGGGACTCAGGCCGCCATGAACACACAACACTGCTCCAGCTGGATTTCCGACGGAACCTCCACTGGAGCCTGAAGCACCCGAGCCTGGAGGACCGGTCTTGTCCATCGCAGTACCGCCTGGGCTTTGGACTCTGTCTTGCACACTTTCGTCTGGTCGGCGTCGTGGGAAGCGGCTCATGATGGTGCCGTTCTGGTCGCAAACCTCGATCTCGGTCTCGTCATCGACAGGTTCCATGCCAGGGGACATTGTGTTCGAAGCGCCCAGCACGATCGCACCAAGTGCTAGATAGTCAAAAACATCGCAGCAGTAGCGCCACACGTTTGCACTACCGTACTTTCGTATGCACTCATCGTAAAATCCATAGACTGTGGTGATCTGGCGGGATTCGTGGTTGCCGCGAATGAGCGTCATTCTATCGGGGTATCGAACTTTTAAGCAGAGTAGAAGCAGAAACGACTCTAGTGAGTAGAAGCCACGGTCGACGAAGTCACCTGCAAAGGTTGGTTAGAGGCGCTGATAGGAGCGAGATGGGATTCGTACCCATGAAGAGATAATTTGTATCCGGAACATCACCTCCCACTCTAAACAGTTCCATCAAGTCATGAAATTGACCATGAATGTCGCCGCATATCTGATGGGAATATCAGTCATTCTGATCTAGCAAATGTCTGCACATGGGCGGCGCATACCGTTACCGGTGCTGTTACGGTGACGACGTTGCCCTCCTCTATTAAGAGTTCGCGCGCTTTGTGACATAGCTCACGGACTTGCGCTTCTGGAATAGGTCGACATGAGCGCAACTGCGCAATGGCTCTGAGGTCAAAGAATTAGCTCGAGGGTTCGGCGATCGGCGGTCGAACTTGAGCCTCACTTGTCAAGATCGCTCATTATTGTAAAAGGTCGGGTGGCACGAGGAGTGTGCGTGCGCGTCGCTCTATGATATTGTCTTAAATCGTGTAGGTGTGAATATTCATAACATGTCGTTAATACTGAGACTAAGCGATCATGCGAAAGGGAGAACGCGGGGAGGATTAAAAAGTTGGTCGCGTGTGTTGGAGATGGATTTGGAGATTTCGCGATTCGTGCTGAGTGACGTTCCGTTCCGTCTTGTTGGGTGGAGCCAAGCTGCTGATGCCCCGCCAAAGAAAGATCAAGATCGGACTTACGTAGGACCGACATCGACAGCGGCCCTTCTAACCGGTAGCCAATGGGAAACAGGAGATAACTCAGGTGGGTGAGGCAGCTTCGCGATTTCTGGTATCAACACCACAAATCGCTCGATACCACAGGGCTCGTCGACTTGGTCAACAAGCATCTGGAGGACGATGCTGCGGTGTTTTTGTGAGTTCAATGGCATCAAGAACTCATTTAAACCTCCGCTGACGGCCAATTGAGACTATTATAGTCCCTTCACTGAACCACCTCCGGACCCGGGATCATGCCACCACTCCTTCATCCGAAATCGCGAATGACGTCGTCGCTCTTCGCAACGACCGTCGCCGCCTGCTTTATCGTCGTCACGATTCCGCACCTACTTCCCTGCCCTGTGCCTCGAGCTCGATTCGCCGACGGAGATGTTATGGTTGACGAGAATGGCCGACGAATGAGATGGAAGAGGAAGGACACCAACCCTAAGGTTGAAGACGGAATCGCCCAATTCAACGATTTGTCATCTGAGGAGGTCGACCGAGCACAGGACAGAACACGAAGGGAATGTCCACTACCGAAGCCGGGGGGTATGCTGGGAGAGTGGTTGGGATTTCACAAGGGCGACAACGAGACTGGGCGATGAAAGACAGCAAACCGACTATAACGACCTCGAACGAGACTTTTATTAAGCCCGATTTGTGCTCTATCAGTGCCTACCTATGGCAATGGAAGCTCAACCCACTGTTTAGAGCAACTTACCCCGATCACCACATATCCGGCGCGATTACGGCTGCAATTTATCAGTTGCAGGATTGAAAACTGCAAAGAAAGGGCAGATGCATTTTGAAGAATGAATGAATTTTTGGAAAGCAGCAGTTCACATTGGACGCTACAAGGTAGAATGCTCTGCGGATTCTCTACATCCTGGAGGCTGACGTTGTTGTTGTGGGCCACACCTCAGCTGTGCTGTTCGCTCTCTCTGCTTATGGGCCGTAAACCAAAGAATCAAACATATAAATAAGTATCACAAAGCTGTGAATGAATCTACAAGCTATCTGTATCATTATTACTATGACGTGGGCTGAATCACCTGTTCTATAAAGTAGCTGTGGGGTGGACTCCAAAAAACCGGGAATATCGACAGCCCAGTTGAAGCCGATTTCTTCAAGAGTTGATTGGATGGATGGTAATTATTGTGCCTTTGTCTCGACTCCGACTCTGACTCTCAGAACAAAGACTTTCGAGTATTCATATTTGTTTCCCCCGACGTTTCAAAACTGTAATGTTTACTCGTGTCATATCACTTCAACAAACATCAGATTCGTGTTGTGTAAACCTATTATTAGCTCAAGGCCACCTGCAAGATCCAACATTAGGTACATTCATATAAGGTGCCAGCACATAGACATCCTCCTGCTTGAACATCAGCGCTCGTAGTCTGGCGGTTCCTACTGAGCTTGGCAGGATGGATGCGTATATAACTTCATAAGTGTGGCCTGGGGGCATTTAGGTTAAGCAAGCACACGAAGTGTCCTAGTTTATATGAAACTTTACCATTTGCACCAGCTAATAAAAGATACTATAATAAGAGTTGATTCCTGTTTGTGATACACGGTTGACACGTTGGACTCTTGATGATGTGGAGCCATACAACAGCCCAGTCGCATGATCTAATTAGACGCTTTGCTTGCCACTTTACGTATCTCGTAAAAATAGACCCTGCCTCGTGCTGCTCTGTGCCTGTAGGATCTGCGTAATCTGCAAGGAGGTAGCCAGCAGTTATGCATTGGAATGCTGGGGTACGCGGGGGGTGATTGAAAAAGTTTGATTTACTGGACGGGCTCCAGGTAGGGAGAGTCTATATACAGCCTTTATTGCGAGTAGTATATACCTATAATACCTTCCTACAGTAATTACATATTTCCGGGTAATAGTACATGTGTCTTCATGATTTCATCTGCATCTGATGAATGCAAAATCCTGCCACAAGACACTGGTAGCGGCAATTAGAATCCTTGGCAATGACGCTTTTAGCGCTTCGAAAGCTCAGCGCAATCTCACCCGCTAAAAATCAGTGGATGACGGTTGGGCACGGACCAGGTGCGCGAAACGCCCACCAAAGATAGACTGGAGGCGTTGCCCAGTTTCGAGCTGATCAGAACCTCCTTGTTTCCATTGTTAGTTTGGTGCATCCGTCAAAAAAAGGACATCCCCATCAACCCCTCGCCATTAATTAATTAAATTACATTTTCAGTCCTACAGCACAGCAAGATCGAGGCTTAGGCTCAGGTGTCTTTCTGTTTCCAACATTCACAGTGTCTTCGCCGGCTCCGCCGCGCTCTAACACGTCAATTGCCATGCCAGTTTGTCCCGAGTGCGCCCTGCGATCGCCCTCGCCGGCTCCAATATCCGGCTGAAATTACAACCTCACCCGAGCTATCGATCGTTGACCTCTTTACTTCCGAGGAGGAGGCCATGTCGTCCCCTTCTCCCCCACGAACTGGCACTGGTACTGGCACAACCTACGATTCACCCCGTACTTATGATTCTGGCCAGACGCTGAGCAGCGCTGTTGAGACTAACAAAGCTGCTCGTCTGCGTCCTCCTAGGTCCCTCCCACGTAAGCGCCCCCTTTCGCCTTCACCACGACGTCGCCTCTTCGAATTGGTTATAACTGACTTTGGAAATAGCCTGGATTAATTCATACGACGACAAACATGGTTCAGTGAGCGACGATCAACTGAGGCTCCTACACCCTCCTTCGCGCGCCGTTCCACCTCAACACAACTCGTCACCTAGCGATCCTCAAAGGCGGATCTCCAAAGATGGCTTCGTTGATCCTCACGACCCCCTCGTTGGCCAAGGCCAGGAAAACAGAGGAAAGATACCGCATTTCATGCGTTATGGCCGTGCCTCCATGCGTGGTAGAAAATGGGACCATTTGAGATCCGCAGAACCTGTCATTGTGCCTGGACACAAGCCAGCCTTGACCTCGCAACCAAATATAGCGTGGCAGGACTTTGTGCAATCTTCTTCCTGGGGCCGCATGACCAACGAGGACTCGAAAATCTTGGACATTGAGGCTCTGCAAGGCCTGCAACCATATTTCAACGAGCCAGCCCGCCATCCTTATAATGCCGAGGAAGCCAGGATATCGCGAAAGAAGAGGACTCTTGCCCCATATAAACGTATATGGCATATGGCTATTCGACATTCTCTTGCTCCACTCGTTTTTAGATTATGCGTTATGGTCACCTCTATTATTGCTCTTGCCATTGCGGCACGGATACATAAGCTTGAAGATATCGATAATTCAGATTCGGCCGAAGAGACCCAGTCTATTGTCGCTGTCACGGTCGACTGTGTAGCCATTCCGTATATTGGCTACATGATATGGGACGAATATACTGGGAAACCCTTGGGTTTACGATCCGTCGTTTCCAAGATCTCTTTAATCTTACTAGACCTATTTTTCATTATTTTCAAGTCGGCGAGTACAGCACTGGCGTTCGAGAGCTTGATTTATCATAACTTGACTGATTCCAACGTGCGGAGCTTGTCGAAGGCTCTGGCAGCATTCATGATGATGGGGCTGATGGCCTGGACTATGAACTTTGCAGTCAATATCTTCCGGACGGTTGAGCGTCTAGGAGGAGGAGAGGATGATGGTATACATGGTTAGGAGTAGGTGCAAAAGGTTTGCTCGGAATCTTGGGATACCCCGTTGAGCAGGGACTGTTGGAATATGTGGCTATTGATATCACGGTAGACCGTGTTAGCGTTCCTTGTTACTCTTTTTTTCATTGTTAGCATTATTGTTATCATCAGCACCATCAAGTTACAGACTGCTACCACTACTATACCTCATATACGTTTCTTAGTGTTGGGAATACCTTGGGTTAGGAAAGAAGGGGGAACAGAAGTAAGAGTAGGAGTAGAAGGGGGGTAAATAACACGCCTCAAAAAGAATCGTGTCATTCATGATTGTTTATCCCAAGCTAACATTGCTTATGCTTTGTTTTAAAAGTAAGATGTTTAGTAATAAAGTACTACTAAAATTGTTGACTTGATACCTTAGTACTATACATTTTAAAGATAGGCAGGCAGGCAGGCAGGCAGGCAATCAAGCTCCTGGTATCGGCCTCAGCCTAGGGCGGTAGATGGTGGCAGATCTGGACACTAAGCCCTTTCCAGCGAGAGCCCACTCTAGTTGTGGCCTTGCCTCAGCCAACGCCTTGTATTATCCCAGCTACAGTCTGACTGCCTGATTCCCACGTCCCTCCTTCATTCCCTCTCAACCGTGAAAGTTCACCATCACCTCTCCTCTTTTTCCTTTTATAACTCACTCGAGTCTATGGTGATTTAAGTTCGCGACTCGCCATTTATTTCATGCTTTAGAAGTAACTTGGTTAATTCCTCCCTTCCTTTCATCCAAAGACGCCGCCTCCTCCGACTTCACTCCCGCTACTATTCGAGTAGGTAGCTTGGACTCAGCCTCGACGACCTCATCCTAGAAAACCTGCATATAGAGCGTCTTGAGCACCGCCCAATATCTTTGCGCTTCGTGCACCGCTTCGGAACTTGGAAAAATACAAACTAGATCCACCTCGATTCTGACGACATCGCGTCAAGCCCCTCGAGACCGACCCCGCCTCCAACATCTTTGTCAAGCCGCCATCCACATCTGCCTCTCAGCGCGTGATGGCTGCAAGGATGGCTGCCTCAAGCCAGATGCCCCCCATACCCAACCGGGAGGATATTGGGGCAACGTGAGTTGCTTGCCTATAGCAACCCAAGATCTAGAAGCTGACTGTCGATAGATGGACCTACCTTTCGGCTGGTATCTCACGCGTTATGAATGACCTTGAGCAGGGTATCGATATGCAGATGTACATGGGTGTCTACACGTCAGTTTCACTTCGCGATATCTTGCAGCTTCTCCAGTTCATTTGTTGATGTGTTATAGTGCCGTTCACAACTTTTGCACATCGCAGAAGGCGGTTGGTATGACCGGCCCCGCCATGCATTCTAACCATCGAGGAGGTAAGCCAACCCATAGGTAGAATATCCCATGTCAATCAAGCTAACACCTGAACAGCTCATCTCCTTGGCGAAGAACTCTACAACAAGCTTATAGATTACCTGAAGCAACACCTCGAAAGTCTCGTGAACCAAAGCAAGGCGCACACTGACGAGGCGCTGCTTGCATTCTACATCAAAGAGTGGGGACGATACACAGTCGCTGCCAAGTACATCCATCATCTTTTCCGATACCTAAACCGTCATTGGGTTAAGAGAGAGATCGACGAGGGCAAGAAGAATATCTATGATGTATACACACTACATCTAGTGCAATGGAGAAGGGTACTTTTCGACCAGGTCAACACAAAGGTCATGGACGCTGTATTGAAGCTCGTCGAAAAGCAACGCAACGGCGAAACCATCGAGCACGGTCAGATAAAGCAAGTTGTGGATTCGTTCGTATCGTTGGGTCTGGATGAGGCAGACCCCTCCAAGTCGACCCTCGACGTCTATCGCTACAGTTTCGAGCGGCCCTTCCTCTCGGCTACCAAGGAATTTTACCTAGCCGAGTCTAAACAGTTCGTCGCCGAGAACAGTGTTGTGGAGTACATGAAGAAGGCAGAGGCACGTCTAGCAGAAGAAGAGGAACGCGTACGCATGTACCTGCATCAGGACATCGCCATTCCTCTTAAGAAGACTTGCAACCAAGCACTTATCGCCGATCATTCATCTCTGCTAAGAGAAGAGTTCCAGGTCCTTCTTGACAATGATCGCGAGGAAGATATGGCGAGAATGTACAACTTACTCTCTAGAATTCCTGACGGTTTGGAACCTCTACGGACTCGTTTCGAGACACATGTGCGGAAGGCCGGTCTCGCTGCCGTACAAAAGGTCCAGTCTTCTGAGGGCGACAAGCTCGAGCCAAAGGTCTACGTTGATGCTTTACTTGAGATTCACACACAGTACCAGGGTCTTGTGAAGCGAGCGTTCAACGATGAACCTGAGTTTACACGATCTCTCGATAACGCATGCAGAGAATTTGTCAACCGGAACGAAGTCTGCAAAGCTGGATCCAACAAATCACCAGAACTGTTGGCCAAGTATACTGATGTCCTGCTCCGCAAGAGCAGTACTAGTATTGAGGAAGCTGAACTGGAGCGTACACTCTCCCAGATCATGACAGTCTTCAAGTATATTGAAGACAAGGATGTCTTCCAAAAGTTCTATTCCCGTATGCTTGCCCGACGTCTGGTGCACAGCAACTCGTCCTCAGACGATGCCGAGACTAGCATGATCAGTAAGTTGAAGGAGGCTTGTGGTTTTGAGTACACCAATAAGCTGCAGCGCATGTTCCAGGATATGCAGATTTCAAAGGATTTGAACAAAGAGTTTCGAGATCATCTCGAGGGTGTTGAATACACAAAGGCTGTTGATTCGACGTTTTCTATTCTAGGAACTGGTTTCTGGCCTTTGACGGCGCCTAGCACAGACTTCAACCCGCCTCCTGAGATCGCGGCTGAGATCGAGCGTTTCATTCGCTTTTACAAGCACAAGCATGATGGCCGTAAGCTTACGTGGCTGTGGCATCTCTGCAAGGGCGAAATCAAAGCTGGCTACTGCAAGGCCAGCAAGACACCCTACACCTTCCAGGTCTCTATCTATCAAATGGCCATCCTTCTTCTCTTCAACGAAAAGGATACCTATAGTTATGAGGATATGCTCAGCGCGACTCAACTTAGCAAGGAAGTGTTGGATCAGGCACTTGCTGTGATCCTCAAGGCAAAGGTGCTCATCATGTCTGGCGCTGCGGGCGAGAAGCCAGGTGCTGGCAAGACCTTCAAGCTGAACTACGACTTCAAGAGCAAGAAGATCCGGGTTAACCTGAACCTTGGTGGTGTCAAGGAAGCCAAGCAGGAAGAGGCTGAGACCAACAAGACGATTGAGGAGGATAGAAAGCTGGTTCTTCAGGTATGCATCCTTGTTTTTACCCGTCAAAGACTTATACTAACTGGCTCATAGTCCGCAATCGTACGAATCATGAAGGCACGAAAGAAGATGAAGCACACACAGCTCGTTAGTGAGACTATCAACCAGATTCGATCCCGCTTCGTGCCCAAGGTCAGCGACATCAAGAAGTGTATAGAAATCTTGCTTGATAAGGAGTATCTAGAGCGTCTGGATGACGACGAGTTGGGGTACCTGGCCTAAGTCCGGGTCATATTACAGACAACTCGAGGTTGATGTGATAGACTTTATCCACCCGTTTTAGCGCTGCCTCTCACGCTCATCTTATCATGTATTTCCTCGAGGCATAATCATCCGGGAACCTCAGCGGTCATGAGCGACTCTTTTATTTCTTGTTTCCTTGAGCAGCTGGGAAAGGTTATAACAGGTAACGATGATGATGTGGGAAGGGTAAACATTAGATGGCCAGCATGTCGAGTCTAAGAGCAATGGGATACGGCCTTTTCCTTAAACCCTTCTCAACTTATATGTTTTCCTCTCACTTATTTGTTCTTCACGTTTTGGGTCTTTTACGATGGCTTGCAGGGGCAAACAGGGCTGGGTCGTTTGGAATTAGGGCGTGGGCATAGTTGCAAAAGGGGCTATGTAGAATTGGCTGCACCAAAGAACGGTCTTGCCATACATCAGACACAAATCAAAAAGAACAGGCGTGTTTGACGAGTAAAGCTACATGGACTGTTGATGATTTTGTTCCATGATTTTGCGTGACTCGTCGATATATTACAAACTTCCTTATGCTATGTATTATTATTCGCTTAACGCTGACTCTGGTTACCCTGTCTATATATATCATGATGCGACTGTCCTATGATCTGTCGCGTCGTAGTTCCTCCCTATTTTGCTTGTATAATCTCATCATTCCTTACTCGTTACAACGTTTCGTTCTGGTTGCGGATTTGCGCTAGACAGCTTATCCTTGGAGCCGACGACCCCCTCCGTCTGGAAACCATTGTCATCCCTATCCCTATCCTTATCATTATTCTTCTCAGGCACTGGCGGATCCAGCGGCGGCTTACCAGTCCCCGAGACTGGCCGGCTAGCTGGGTCGCTGACGCCAGAGAGGATGCTCTCGCTGAAGCTCGCGCCTCTACCTGGTCGCGCAGTCGCGTCGTCTGAACTGCCGCCTCGCGAGACTGGAGCGCTTATCATCTGGTAGTCTCTATCGATAGGGCTGCTTGACGTGGAGTCGTCGACGGGCTTGTCAGACCTGGGAGCTGCTTTACGGCCCCAGCCACCACCCCAGCCACTCGTTCGACGCTTCTCTCCGGCCCATGCCGCCCAGCTGCCTATGTAGGCGCCTGCTCGCGCCTGAACTGTTTGTCCAGCTGGCGGGCCAGGGGCTGCCTTGTCGGCAGGCGGAGACGCTGCTCGGGCTTCCTCTGCGCGACGTCGTTGTGCTTCGCGTAGAGATTCCATGTCGGCGTAGAGCTTGTTGAGGACGAAAGACGCCTTTTCACGACCAGCGGCAAGATTCCGACCGAGGGCTTCTCGACCTTGTGCAAACCGCTCGTCGAGGTGTAGCTCCTTGACCTGCTCTGCGATACGGCGCTGGACATCTTCAATGTTGAGTCCACCTGCGCAGGGATGTCGAGGGTCGACAATGTCGAAAAGATGAGAATCGGTGTTTGCGTTCCACATGCGATAGTTCTCAGTTCGCTTCCAAGCCTCTACCCATTCGTAACCAAAGTCGGCGACAGGGTCACCCTCGACCTCGGGGAGGATGGCTTTGGGATTATTTGTGTTTGCATTGAGGTAGTTGTGGTATTTGACGGAGGAGATGAGGGCAAGAATGTACTCTTCGAACTGGAGTCTAATAAACTCCTCGCTGCCAACGTACTTTAATGTCTTGGGTCTATTAGGGTTGGCCTCATCCCATGTCTCGTGGATCTCGTGCGTAAGATAATCTATCCACCTCCGATCGGCAGCCGTGAGCGTCAAAGCAGTTCTGAGTGACTGTGAGTTAATAACGACCGAGTCCTCGTCCAAATTAATGAGTATGTCACTGTAGCGGTCCTTCTGTTGAAGTAGAAGGGAGTTTGTGCTGCCGACAATATAAGACTTTGTACCAAAGTCGGCAAGGATATCGAGCTGTTGCAGGGGTGTATAAGGGCCGAACAAGCTTCCCTATAGTAGAGGTCAGATACCAGTTCAGTTGAAGTAGTATGGTGAGATTACTTACCTTGCCAAATATCTGGAGAGGGAGACCCATGTAGCAGAGTAGAGAATTGCGATCACTAGTCCGCAAACTGGTGGGCTTGGACAGACTCGCCTCGTAACTATTTAGTTCTGGATCTGCACTGTCCTGTAGGTTGCGTATGAGGCCGGGTATCAAGGACAAAAGAGAAAATTGCATCATGCACAACCTATCACATCTCGAGCCAAAGAAGAGCATCTGGCCGAGTTAGTTAACGATGCTTCCATGACTGGCGATAATGACGTTTCGTACCTTTGGCTGGAGGAGGCAACACTTCAACAGAACCAATGTTTGCCATTTGTACTCGTGAATCAATTCCCGAAGACTCATACCAAGGTATTGATCTCGGTCCACCTGATCGTTGAGCACACCCTTGGTCTTCTCGTCCGCCAAACTCTCCTGGAATCGGCGGAGAATTTCGACATCGGTGAACTCACGCTGGGCGAACCAAGCCTGGGTAACGATGCTCAACCGCTCACGAAGCATGCCAAAGAACTGGGGGCTATCGGCAATGACAACGACGGCCTTTTGGACGGTGGATCGAGTAACATCGGCAGGACGGTTGATGAGCTGGGTCGAGTCGAGTTGTCGAGTACATGATATTCCAAAAAGTGACGTAGCGGGCTTCGTTTCTGTTCCCGGTCGAAGCAGTGTAAAGTACGAAAAGTCCTCCTCGGATCTACATGATATTCTCAGCACGATGAATGGCAATCGTCAACCTTTAAGTTGAGCAAAAAAGAATTGACGACAGGCAAACAAACGGATCGGATGGACTCACGCATGCGCGCCATCACTCAGGGCCATGAAGGGTAGCAAGGGCCAGTCATAGTCAGCCGCAGGATCACTCCCCTCGTCTGCCCCAAACCAATTCTCTACCTCGGGACCCCTCGCGTGGTGGAATCCGACAACGGTGACGAGCGGGATGAAGTCGGCCTTGATAGACGACGCAGGGGAAGAAGGTAGAATAGGGGATAGAACGGGTTTGAGGTCGTCGTTGGAGTCGGGCGCAGCGAGGCCGCTGGGAGGAGATTCGTCGGAGCTCATGGTGGATTTTCTTTGTCGGACACGTCCCTTAGAAGCTAGCCATGTATCAAGATATTCAGTAGATGCGACTCCAGCAAATGTTGTTTTGTGTTTTTCTTTCTGCCGCGCTATGCAGAGAGTTTAATCCATTCAAGGTTAAGGAGTTTGGAGGGCGTTGACGTGATAAGGGGGTTACTTGACTCGAGCGCGAAGCCAAAAACGACGAAGGCGGGCTTGAATTGGACGTCGCGGCGCCCGAATATCGAGGAGCCTATGTT
This sequence comes from Fusarium abutilonis, assembly GCA_021655885.1. NCBI lineage: Eukaryota > Fungi > Ascomycota > Sordariomycetes > Hypocreales > Nectriaceae > Fusarium > Fusarium abutilonis. The sequence continues at coordinate 17,893 of JAJJWN010000356.1, forward strand.
TTGATCGATTGGAGCGTTATGTGAAGCTGTCGATGTTGTTTGGTGATGAGAAGGTCAAGAGCTGGTCTTTTGGTGTCCCAGGTTCAAAATCGCATCACGAGTGCCCCTCGACAAATGCGGTATCCAAGCAAGGTAGGTGGTCGATCTACTTGTCAGATGAAAAACTATATATGCCGGCTATATCGTGACTTGTGAATGTGTGCTTTGTGTTGAGGTGAAGTGATATCTGAAAGATAGAGAGATTGACGGTTGCAGAGAAAAAGTGACAAAGGAAGAGAGATTAGATCCAAGACAAAAAGCTAAGTTACCTTACAGTACTTGTGTCATTATTATCTTAATATGGGAGGAGGGGCAAACTGAATGAAATCACCAATTAAGATCCACGTCCCCCAGGATCTAGCATCAATGCTAATTATAATTATGCTACCCGTACTTAATCCTCAATTCAAATAACTGCCCGTCTCCGCCTTTTAAAAACCTGTAATGTAAGCAAATCAAATGCAGGACCCCCGGCAGTTGATTTGTTTACCTTATGGCTCTATTCCTCATCCCTTGATATACTCAGGTAAGTATCAAACATTTACACCCTCTTACCCCATACTCAGCCATGATTGGCTCTTCACCTCATGCAATGTACGTCGACGTGTCTTGCATATCATCGCCTCAAACGACGCGACACGACCACCTACTGGCCTCAGCCATAGATATCCCTTTCCTATACCAAGTAAGATCCTGTAAGTATCAGCTGGCTTGAGTACTCGAGACGTTAGATTACCTATCATCTATAGGCATGAACAAGTCTCCAGCTTGGCAACCCACCCTGTACCTGGGTCAAGAAGACAAGACACAGAATAACTCCTGACCAAGTCACAAAGTACGGGCGGAAAGCTTATCTTGTATCACACTGGTCTCACGAGTCAACCGAGTCCTTCAAAAACTCTCGCTTAAACACGGACCCAGCCAAGCCCGTGTACTAGCTCGAACCACATCTTCACACTCTTGTTACAGGTGGCGGCTCTCGTCGCAATGAGGCTCTACCACATATAGGCTGAGGGCCGGTGGTCTCGGCCCGCCTTATCAAATATCAAGGTTGAATCGCGTCATCATCAGTTCAGGCGTTTCAATCGACGTTGAATGGATGCATATTCTCTCCTTAATCCATGCGTTGATCACTAGTGCTTCTAGTAGGACTAGGTAGTCTCAGATCACCATATGGACTTTGTCGGCCTAGCTGGCGAGCTGGTTGAAAGGATATCAAATATCTGATCCTATGTTCGTGAGTCCAGGGTGTCCGTCGCCCTCAGCAATGGAAACGAGCAACCAAGGCAACAGAACGGATATCTGGTAGGTTCGCTTCGTATTTGGAGCTAACGCACTAACGTGAACTCAACACAGGACAAGGAATGCAGTCAAGTGGTGGACTAGACTCTCGCTCGATGCCTAGCTACCCGAAGACGGCCTATGGTAGAGAAAACCATTAAAGTATGAAGATGATGCCCCGAGCCCAGTGAGTCAAAATGCTTTAGCTCGCGACGGAATAGCATATAGGATGGGGAGATGGACTTGAGAAGTAACCAGAGCTGGAACCTGAATAAAAGAAATCAATCCGTGATACTGGACCATATACGATATTATATGCCGGGGAACAATGCAAGTGATAATGAATCGTAAGCAGGTTTCATACTCAATCCCCTTGGTGCATGATGTAGTGACGTGATATACTATCAAGAACTCAAGACACAGTGGCTAAGACCAAAAACGCCCAACAATGGGAGCTAAAATATTCCGTACCTTACATCCAAACCATCAATTGGACCTTGATGACTTTTGCTTGCGAGCACCTGCCCTTCATTATCAAAATCTGACATATGATGGACGCTAGATTGAGTCCAAGGAGATTGGGCCTGGCAGAATAGGATCTTAAGAAAAGAAACGAGAATGAGCTGCGAAGAAAATGCAACATAATTCTATGGCTCCCGCTCGAGATCAAAGAAGCCACATGACCTTCTCCAATGAAGTACATTGCGCTGATTGCTTAGCTAAAATCACCTGTGTATATATTCAGTTATAGAGTAGGATGGTAGTGATGCAGCGGCAGCAATCACTGAGTATGTCTCGGCAAACCTTCAGAGTTGATGGAAAGAACAGTGCAAAAGTTAACGAGTCACGGCGATATCTCGATAATGCAATCGCCAGCAGAGTATGGGCTCGAAATAGAGCAGGACAATTTACCATACCCATCCATGAGAGCAAGTCAGGGGATGTGGAGAGACAAAGCCAGGGACGGCCTATTTGCCCATGCTCAAGTCAAGATTAAGGGTTGCTCCCACGTCCTCACAGGCTGGGTCCCCCGATTCTAAAAGCATGGTAAAGTTGAAGCATAGAAAACTTCATTAGCAGTATTTGCTAAGCCCATGTGTGGTTCGGGGCAAAGTTTGGTGTGCCTCGAACACGGGACCCGATGCGTCGGTGAGAAAGATGGGAAGACTTTGAAGATCCGGCAGGATGTTTCTGTAGGTGAAAACCAATCCAGCATGGTAAATCTATAATTAACCAGGGTAGTGGTAGCCATGAGAACTCCACTTTGTCTCCAGGATTCCCAACATAACCCCTGGCCAGGAATCTCGCGGAGCTGGCCTTGTCTTTGGATTAGGATTGCGGATGTTGCTTGATGCCAATTTGGGAGTATAAACCTTCAATTCGCTTTTTCTGTCGTCTTCTGTTGTACTCGAGAAACAGTAGCAGTCTTCAAATCTATGTTGTGTGGACTGCTCCAATTTCTGCTAGGAATGCGGATAAGTTGCCCCAACATTATTAGATCTCGCTACGGGCAGCGCCCTCAGCGACGAGCCTGAAGACCCAGATTGAACGAGTCGTTATGTTAGTTAATGCAGCTGCCTGAGAGCATGGGGAGAGGTACATATGTATGTACATACATGCTTACAGGGGAACGGGCTTCGGTTGAAGAACTTAACCGCCGCTACCAGAGGGGCTGAGAGGGCTGTTGTATGCGGGCGGAACAACCTCTAAATGCCTACTCTCCACAAGACCCGCCATTCCATTTCGACCTCAATGATGATGCAGTGTCCATATGTATCAGCATACAGTAAGTAGTACCTGGTTTGGATACACTCAGCAAGGTCTTGGTTCTCGGCCTTGTCTTGGCCGCAGTCGTGATGGTTTCTTTTGAGCGAATTTCGTTGGCTAGGGCCGGGCATAAGCGTAACAACTTTGCCAAGCCGCGGCGGGTAAGTTTGAGACATTGGTCGACAGAAGAAGTGGCTTTTGGCACGCAGATCAGTGCCTGGTTGACAGTCCGTAAGCGCAAAAAAAAAAGCTGGAGGAACGCTAAACGCTGGGAAACTGTACGTTTTGGGAAATGTAGTGGTGAGTGTAAGCAGTGAAATGGGTGCTAAGTGCAAGCTGAGCCGAAGCAGATTGCAACGCAACGTCCATCAAAGACGGAATGCAGTACGGAATTGCAGGTCGAGTGCAGAAAGACCAAAGATTCAAGGGCCAACCACAATCCAAAGTGTTGCTTCTGGGACATTTTCCTTGGCCATAGGAGATGCCGGAAGGGTCAAAGGCCTGAAGCTGGTACATGCGTACATACCCAGACCTAGTTTGGTTTCTTATTGAACAGTCAAGCCTTACTCTGCACCTGGCGAACGAACCCATACTTTGTAACTGTACGCATGCGTCTGTCTGAATCGATTTATAAGGCCGTGGGTGACTCGATGAGTGATATTTCCGAATCAGGGCCAGAGTCAGTACGGAGTCCCGGCGGGATGGTTCAATACTGTGGCTTCGACTTTACGGATGACAACCCGATGCTTGAGCCCAACGATAATGGCCACGTTTTGTGGCCTCAAGGTTCACATTGGCCTAGACTGTTGGTCAATGATACAGTGCCGTACAGAATTGGAGTGTAGTCCCATTGTAGTTATTCTGTGACGAGTAAGTGATGTTTTAACCTGACAATTCTATGACTGTCATGTATAATCCTGAAGCCCAGACAAATGGAAGCGGCGCTACTCAACTCCGTACTTGCCGGACATTTAGTGCCTGTTATCTGCAATGAGAAGTTGGAAATACTAGGTTTGTTTCTTCCAGATTGATTGATATACGGAGTAAATATAAATGAGATGGATGGATGTGAGATGTGTGTTTGTTTCGGCGGAGAATAGCGCTGAGATGCCCCTTTGCTCGCGGCTGAATGCCCGTAGGCTGGTGATGTGAAGGTACCTGCCCTGCCTGTGGTAATGGAAGGTAGGTACTAACCTTATACTTTCCCACCTTGTTCATCCAATCTCATCTGCCCTGTGAGGCAGGTAAGGTAGGTAGGTACGGTACCTATCTCACCAACCCGACTGCCCGTAGGTTAGCAGGTACCTGTAATTCATCTCCAAACCCGTCATTTTCCGTCCATCACTATCTCCATCCTAGACCTCCTGGGGCGGGTGTTTATTACCACGTTTCGTTCTGGAGGTAAGCCAGTAAGACGAGACAAACAAGACAAGACAGCACAGCACAGGACAAGGTTTTGCTATTTGATATTATTTCCGCTTGCGTTACCGAGATCGTTGTCAACAGTCAGCCCTCCAACCAATCCTTCCAGCTCCTTTTTACCAGAGTTATCCTGTCCGTACCCGCACCTAAATCGACTCTTCCACGAACGGTCGAGGTTTCTTTGTAAACCAACGATATCCGGCTGTATGCTCTCTGATTCGCACCCCTCGTTTCAATTAGGTAGTTGCTTGACTAGCTCGACGCCAGGTCCATCGAGTTCAACCCCCCGGATCCCAAACCTCCCTTCAAATTCCCTCCTTCACTCGCTCCCTCACTGGTTCGCGCTCACTCTCACACCCCTGCTACTCCACTGTTGGCTCTTTCACCAATTGGCGCCGCGCTCCGCCTACTTTTGTCTCGTCATTGTCGAGGTGCCCTGGTGCCTTTGTACCTCTAGTCTCGCCCGCTCGCCTTGCCTCCACGAAGCTCCCCCAGCACCAGCACCGAACTACAGCTGGTTACGGCCAGCCATTTGGAGCGACAAGGTCCATCCATCCATCCATCCATCTCTTTCTCCTGCCTGGCTACGCTTACCCACCGCCAAACATTCCCCTTCCAGCCTCGACGTTGCTTAGACATATCTCATCCGACTTCTCCTTGTCGTCCTTCGGCAATCTGTAACATAGCTAGCCGTCCTCCAGCGACACATTTGACGATCCGTTTACGATAGTCTCGAGTCCTTCATTCACGGCATCTTGCCCGTCACGATCCGATACCCCCGACCTCTCCGTTTAGCCTTGCCGTATCCTATTGCCGTTTGCCGCGCCAGTCCTCTACCACATCTGATCGTCAACCATCCTCAATCGTGAGACTTTGAATCGAAACGGCACTTTCGGATTCGAGTTACGATAATTCTCGCTGTTGTCTGCTTTTCGCCCATCCCCACATTACTCGACACCGCTTACTTCCTGCGAGCTATTGCGACCGTCATGCACTTCTAAAGGACTCATTCATCTCTATATCACAAATTGAACTCTGCCCTGAACGTACCGTTCACTTCGCTTCTCCGGGGACAATTCCAGGCCGCTTTTTGAACTGTCAAAATGGGCGCATGCATGAGCTCGAGCAATGAGGAGGTGGACCAGAAGAAGAAGAGCCAGGCCATCGACAAGATTCTTGAGGAAGATTCGAAACGATTACGGAAGGAATGCAAGATATTGTTGCTAGGTAAGAGGTGTTTTGGCAGCTCGCGCAGCGCTGTTCAAACGTTGATGATTAACGCAAATCACAGGCTCTGGAGAGAGTGGCAAGTCGACAATTGTCAAGCAAATGAAGATCATCCACCTCAAGGGCTATTCAGAAGATGAGTTGTTCAATTACCGACCAACTGTTTTCAAGAACCTTGTCGAGTGCGCCAAGGCTGTTATTATGGCCATGCAACAATTCGACATCGAGCCCCAGAACGAGGAGAACAAGGCGCACGCGGAATTCTTGTTAGAGTATCAAGCCGAGTCCGGACCTCAAGCGCAAATCGACCCCAAAGTAGGCACCGCGGTGCAGGCTCTGTGGAATGACCCAGCAAAAGATCTGCTTATGGAGCATCAGACTGAATTCTACCTCATGGATTCAGCAGAATAGTAGGTGAAGACCGTCGATATGCAGCGCAATTATGTTCTGATCTCTCTCCTCCCAGTTTCTTCCAAGAAGCGATGCGAATAGTAGCCTCCGACTATCTGCCTAACGAAATGGACGTGCTCCGAGCACGAACGAAGACAACCGGCATATACGAGACAAGATTCCAGATGGGCCAACTCAGCATCCAGTGAGGCAGACTCCTAGGTTTTTATAGTACAAGGCTAGCGGTTTACTAACATCAATGCAGTATGTTCGATGTAGGTGGCCAGCGAAGCGAGAGAAAGAAGTGGATTCATTGCTTTGAAAATGTAACATCAATCATTTTCTGCGTGGCATTGAGCGAATACGACCAAGTCCTGCTCGAGGAGAGCAGCCAGGTAAGTTGAAGACTGGGCATTGGTGCTGGATGGCGTACTTTCTAACACCTAAACCAGAACCGAATGATGGAGAGCTTGTTACTTTTTGATTCAGTGGTGAACTCACGGTGGTTCATGCGAACTAGCATCATCTTGTTCCTCAACAAGGTCGATATCTTCAAGCAGAAGTTGAGTAGGTCTCCGCTGGGCAATTACTTTCCAGATTACTCCGGCGGGAACGACGTCAACAAAGCAGCCAAATATCTTCTTTGGCGGTTCAACCAGGTTAACCGGGCGCATCTAAACCTGTATCCTCAGTAAGTGCGGTTTAAGCTGACATAATGAATTACGCGAAATTAACACAAGTCAGCTTGACACAAGCAACAGATACGTCAAACATTCGACTCGTTTTTGCGGCAGTCAAAGAGACTATCTTAAATAACGCGCTTAAAGACTCGGGCATTCTTTGATAGCGAAGCACTGCTCATTTGATTTTCAACCACGTTGTTAGGGCACGAAACCGTGGGCTGGCGTCGAGAGCATTTTTGGAGTTTAGGTTATGGTTCGGAGGACGACCTCGATTTTATACGATCCCTTTTTATTCCTCCTTTTCCCCCCGACGCGATGTTTATACTATCACTCGAACGCTCCTCCTCGACTGCTTGCTCAACTCAGAATGGGCTTCTCATTATAATGCCAATCTCCACGACGATTCCCGAATGCTTGAGTGGCGTCACTCAGCAGACTCGGACCAAGATTTACCGAAAATAGGACATTCAACAGGGGATAATTTTGAGGTTTATATATTTTGGCTTCGCCCTTGTTTTTCTTGGACTTTTGGGCGGCTACTAGACCTCACACGTGCTCAAAGTTTTTCAGGCTGGTTTTGTTGAATTAGGGCCCGAGGCTTTGTACAAGATGAAATGGGCGGGAGTTATGAAGCTGCCAAGCGAAACATTCTGGTTACCTTGGTTTGGGAAGAAATCCTAGGAGATGGAACCGGCGGAGACATTATGCTAGTCACATTCCTAGGTATGGCTTCTGTCGATTTTTAGAGATGGGGAGAAGCAGGCGCAAGGTTTCCGTTTCCAGGGAGAGCGGTGTTTATGGAGCTGGACAGGAACGTTCAGGAAGCAGATCTGGACTGGCATGCTTATGGATTACTTCATTTTCCCAGGGTACATATGTAGTCCTCGGTTCGAACGAGACGAATTGACGATATTTGGGGTATACTCCCATTTTGACAGGGTGTTTACATGAGATATAGATAAAGGAGAGTGATTACCAGCAGGTCCTTTTTTTTTTCATGAAGAAAAGTGGCTTGTTCTGTAACTGACTTCATAGGTAAGGCGATGAGGTATCAACCTAAGTGAATGCTACCTATGTCATTTTCCATGGGCAAGACAATTGGCTTGATCTCAGTAGGAACAACACGCTTTGTGAGAGGGCGATGCGTGGGTAAGTCAGAAGCTATATGTACCTCAGTTTGAAGTTAATCAAAGAGGGGCGCAGAGGGGAATGCGTGAATGTGGCTGGGAGCTTGGACCTCGAGCCATGAGGCGATCTGCGAGCTAGTGAACAGGGGCCAAGGACCTAAGAATCACATATATCATGACTGACCATCGGACAAAGGGTACTGTGATGTGACATAGTCAAGATCAATAGTCACGGTGTTGGCTAGGTCACCACTTGCGCCAAATGGCAGTGGCCAGAGTATTGGAAGCAAAGCTCCGTTTGGCAAAGCCAAGCTGTGCAATATGGTGTTGCAGCTCAGGTCAATTAGCAACATAGATGGTTCCAGACGGGATCAAGCACGTGCAGCAGCTTGCATGAATTAAATAGAGCTTGTTTTTGTGGCATAAAGCTCGTCAGGCCATAGAAACGTCTTTGACAGGATCCATCTCGGTGTTACGCGAGGGGACGGTCGGTACGCCCGGTTTGGTTTTCATAGTCAAGTCGTACCCCAATGCAAGGGGGCTTATGCATCTGTTCTCAAAGAGATCTTGACGTGACTTGCCTCAGGTTCCAAGAGCTCGGTCTACCTCAGGGAATTCATAGGCAGTGGGTAGCCGTTCTCAAACGTAGAGGTATCTATTGCTCTGCAGGAACATATAGGAACGCATCAGATTTGTCGGGGGGACGGTTTCCTTCCAGAGACATGTCAATACGTTAGCAGGACCTCGAGCTTGTCTTGTAGACGCTTTTGTGCCGCCTGGGGGTTATAAGCCGCAGTGGTCCCGTAGTATGGGTTCAGGTCGAGGCTCTAAGGATCGTAAAACAGGCCCGGGCTCGATTTCTCGCAAGGTGCTGCGCATGGTAAAAACGCCGGACGTTGCGGCCCCGCACTTGTTTAAGAAGTCGGCGCTAAGGTGAGCTTCAAGCTTCCCCTCGTTCGTGCGTACGTGCATGTATGCTTGCCATAGCGGGGACACTCTGCTGTAAGTGCGTAAGTTGCTTTGATTACGGGGTTCAAGATACGGTCTGGATTCGCAACTAAAAAGAGCTGTTGGCATGAGGAGAGGGGCATGATCACAGGAATGGAGGCTCTTGCATGGGGAGAATCCTCTTCCAAGGTCTCGTCGTCCGCTGGATGTTGTGCTACACAAAGAAGCTTGTGACGATGCTAATAGCGGTGGACTTGGATTTGCTTGATAAAGCATGGCATGTATCCAAAAGAAGGTGTGCTTCGACAATGTCGTCATGTTACAGAACGGTTGCTGCGGGGGAGGGGAACCATGCCGCCAGTTGGTGATGGTATGTTGCTTGGTCGTCGCGGCAGAGCAAACACGAGCATGATATTGGGGGGCAACCACAGGAGAAGAGACAGATGCGACCTAACATACATGAGCTAGTATAGTATGTAACTACGAGGCACGCTATCTAGGTAATTAAAGCAGCCGCTTGTTGTCGTGGGGAGGAGGTTGTCATGATGGAGGAGTGGAGGAGATGGATAGGACGGGATGGAAGGTACCTAAGATTCTTACCTACCTGTGTGAGCTCCAGCTGAGCTCGGTTCTTCCTCCAACTTACCTACTTCTTCTCTCCTCCTCCTCCTCCTCCTCTTCTTCTTCTCTTTTTTTCATCTCTTCACCCTCTTCAACTTCTTCATCTTTACTTTACAGTATCAATTTGTCAATTGACACCAAAAACTTTCTCATCTTTGTCCTCTCGCTTCACCCATCCCCATATCTTGTTTGTCAACTCCACCGACCTTCCCTGTTCCCCAAGGTCCGCTCGCCTTCTCTGGACCCGCATCAGCTAAGAGCTTCGGCCGTCTCCATCAGCTCATTCTCGCTTTACACAGCGTGTTTTACACAGAGTCACAACGTTGTCTTCGTCGCCTCTCTACCCAAAGGCTCTCTCTTTCTAGTACAATACATCAATATACTGAATCCCTATACCTCGTGGGATTCTGAGCCTCCGCGTTAAAGCAGGGCACGCAACGAGCCACTACAACCTTACCTTGCATCTTGGACCCCGCTCCCCCACCTGAAAGCTGTGGCACATCTCGTGTTAGCCAGTCGTCTTATCTGACGCACACATACAGTATTCGTTCAGTGGCATCAGTAAACCTTGATGTAAGTGATCTGATCTGATTCTCGTTTTCTCAATGGACAGGGGGTCTATCAATAGTGGTTAAATACTTAACTGCCGCATGGACATGTTCCAGACCTTTGAGCTTTTATCAATTTCCTCTTGCTCTGATCATTTGACTAACAAGTCGAGCTGTGGATAAAAGCAATGGCGTCTGAACAGCAACGATTGCCCACCCGTGAGAGGCGCCCCTCTACATCGGCTCCGATCGTCGATATCCAGGGTGCTGTTGGCCCCGCAGGCATTTCTCGCCCCAAGCACACCCGAACTGCCACTGGCTTTGGTCCCAGTGAGATCAAGAGCTTTGAAGGTTAGCTACTGGTTGATTTATTCTGCAATTTACGTTTTTGCGTGAAACTGCTACACAGTTCCCCTCGGCTCAACCTTTTCCACCCCAAGCTTTTCCTCCCTAACGCCGTCAGACAACGTGCTCGTGAACCTGCGCTTACACCATTCAATAGCATCAATCCCCGAGCCTCAACGTGAAGCATGGAAGCGAAACCAGTCGAAGGGTTTTACTGGTAAAGATGGCTTCGAGCAAGAGGTTGTCCGCCATGTTGAGACCACTCTCGCCCGCTCTGTTTTCAACTGCGATGAGCAAGCAGCCTACTCTGCCACCAGTCTGGCATTCCGTGATCGCCTGATCCTTGACTGGAACAGAACTCAACAACGTCAGACCTACCGCGATTCCAAGCGAGTCTACTACTTCAGTCTCGAGTTCCTGATGGGCCGCGCTCTCGACAACGCCATGCTCAACGTCGGACAGAAGGACACTGCAAAGGGTGAGTTAATTTCAGACAACAGTTGAATCTGCCCCTACTAATATAAATGTGCAGCTGGTCTTGCTGAACTAGGCTTCCGCATCGAGGATATCATCACCCAAGAGAACGACGCCGCGCTGGGTAACGGTGGTCTCGGTCGACTTGCAGCCTGTTTCCTTGACAGTTTGGCTTCACTCAACTACCCTGCCTGGGGTTACGGTCTTCGATATCGATATGGCATTTTCAAGCAAGAAATTGTAGACGGATACCAAGTTGAGGTACCTGATTACTGGCTTGACTTTAACCCATGGGAGTTTCCTCGTCACGATGTGACTGTTGATGTAAGTTGAAAAATACCCCTGTTGAAGACGAAACGGACTTTGCTGAATAAAATCACAGATTCAATTCTTCGGTCATGTAAAGAAGACCACCGACAATAACGGAAAGCAAACTGCCATCTGGGAGGGCGGCGAGATTGTTCAAGCCGTTGCCTACGACGTTCCTATTCCTGGCTATGACACACCCACCACCAACAATCTTAGACTCTGGTCCAGCAAGGCCTCTGGTGGAGAATTTGATTTCCAGAAGTTCAACAATGGTGACTACGAAAGCTCGGTTGCGGACCAGCAGCGTGCCGAGACCATCAGCGCCGTCCTGTACCCCAATGATAACCTGGAACGCGGAAAAGAGCTTCGTTTGAAGCAGCAATACTTCTGGGTTGCTGCCTCTCTGTACGATATTGTTCGCCGATTCAAGAAGTCCAACCGCCCTTGGAAGGAGTTCCCTGAGCAGATAGCCATTCAGCTCAACGATACACACCCTACATTGGCCATTGTCGAGCTGCAGCGCATTCTCATTGACATTGAGCACCTTGAATGGGACTCGGCATGGGAGATCGTCGTAAACACTGTGAGTCTTCTCCACCAAGGTGCCCCCCTTTCCATCGTCTAACAGCTATCTAGTTCGGCTATACCAACCACACTGTCCTACCCGAGGCACTGGAGAAGTGGCCTGTCGGTCTGATTCAGCACCTTTTGCCCAGACACCTGCAGATTATCTACGACATTAACCTGTACTTCCTTCAGAAGGTCGAGAAGGCTTTCCCTAATGACCGAGATATCTTGAGAAGAGTATCCATTATTGAGGAGTCACAGCCAAAGATGGTGCGCATGGCGTACCTGGCGATTGTTGGATCGCACAAGGTCAACGGTGTGGCCGAGTTGCACTCGGATCTCATCAAGACTACCATCTTCAAGGACTTTGTTGAGATTTACGGCCCTGACAAGTTTACCAACGTGACCAACGGTATTACTCCTCGCCGCTGGCTCCACCAGGCCAACCCTCGTCTCTCAGAGCTCATTGCCTCCAAGATTGGAGGTCATGGTTTCCTCAAGGATCTCACTACCCTCAACCAGCTCGAAAAGTATGCGGAGGATAAGGAATTCCGCAAGGAGTGGTCTGAGATCAAGTATGCCAACAAGGTTCGACTTGCTAAGCTCATTAAGTCGTCCGTGGGCGTTACTGTGAACCCTGCGGCATTGTTTGACGTCCAAGTCAAGCGAATCCACGAGTATAAGCGACAGCAACTCAACATCTTTGGTGTCATTCACCGATACCTTTACCTCAAGTCTTTGTCTCCCGAGGAACGCAAGAAGGTGGTTCCTCGGGTCTCCATTTTCGGGGGCAAGGCTGCACCAGGTTATTGGATGGCGAAGCAGATTATTCATCTAGTTAACGCCGTCGGCTCTGTGGTGAACAATGATGAGGACATTGGAGACCTCCTCAAGGTTATCTTCTTGCCCGACTACAACGTTAGCAAGGCTGAGATCATCACACCTGCGTCGGATCTAAGCGAGCACATTTCTACTGCCGGAACCGAGTAAGTTATCATATATGTGATTGAAGAGCAGAGAGCTAACATGTGCACTAGGGCATCTGGCACCAGCAACATGAAGTTTGTGTTGAACGGCGGTCTCATCATTGGTACTTGCGATGGTGCCAACGTAAGTAGCACATGGTACTAGTTTTAAATTGCTCTGCTTACACAAATTTAGATTGAAATCACACGCGAGATTGGCGAGAACAACATCTTCTTGTTCGGCAACCTCGCTGAGGATGTTGAGGACCTCCGACACAGTCACCAGTACGGCTCACACGAAATTGACACTGACCTACAAAAGGTCTTTGCCGAGATCGAGAAGGGCACTTTCGGCTCAGTCCACGACTTCAGTGCTTTGGTTGCAGCTGTCCGTGACCACGGCGACTATTACTTGGTGTCGGATGATTTCCACAGCTACAATGAGACTCACAAGCTGGTGGATGAAGCGTACCAGAACCAGGAGGAGTGGATCAAGAAGACAATCACCTCTGTTGCCCGCATGGGCTTCTTCAGCAGCGACCGCTGCATCGACGAGTATGCTGAGGGTATCTGGAACGCAGAGCCTCTTGTTGTCCATGATTAGACCATGACAGACTAGTTTAGGATAAAGGTAGATAATGGTATGTGGATAGACTCACAAACCGGCGCAGGGCTAGATATGATGGATGGAGGGGAGGAAAACGGGCAGACTGATGGTGTATGATTGATTGATTGATGGGGGAGAATGGGTTGGAGTGGATAATGGATAGCTTTTCCTCTTAGTAATGAAACAGCCATGATATATATCACTACTCAGACTGTGTAAATTAACTCGATCCCTCTTTACGCAAGTATCCTCTTCAATTCAACGTGCCGGTAGCTTGTTGGAGAATGAGGCGCTGTTGTTGGTTGATTGATGTAGATTGACATGATACGTTGATGAGGTTGTGAGTTGGATTATGTTCTCGGGGTACTCTGGTTCCCAGGTTTTTGCTGGGAACTGGTCAAACTGGGTTTGTGTTCAAATATGCAAGCTTACGAGCGTTTTGTGGGGGTGATATCATGTGTCAAAGACCTGAGGCAGGGAGGTGAGCTTCTAGAGGAAGTCCTGATCTAGAAATGGGCGGCTCAGGGGAATGTTCAACAACGTCCTGGCCTGCATAGCAAATCTGGACACTACTCTGACAATCCAGGGTCCTCACCGATGGAACTGAAGATTACTAAATGTTCTATAGCGTAGACAGAGAACGTTATAGACCGAATAGGATGGCACCCTGAACCGTGGCTGTAGTTGGGGTGATGTCAGAAGAAGTAGCCTCAACCATATAGCTACTCTGTATATTCTTGTGAGTAATGGACCACGAATAATATTGTACAGTACCTTTGCCGAGCAACTGGATCAATCGGGGGCGGGAGTTCCCTTGACCGCTCGCATCTGTGAAGATCGGGGTTAGCTATGGGGGTAGCAAACATTGGATGCAGTGTCTAGGCCGAGACTGATGTCGATCAAAAGGTCTCGAACGAGTCGATCTGGGACGGGAACGAGATTTTCGCTGGGTTAGGGGAAGGCAAAGACGATTCCAAGATTGGAGGTGGATGGAGGGGATCGACAGGGCATGCCCGTGTTGTGAAGCCGGGGGTGAGCGGTAATGGCCCGAGTTTGAAGCATAAATGATTAAATCTGATTTGTGACATAGGTACATGTAGTAGGCAAATAGTGAGTAGAGGATGTGAGTGAGTGGTTGGATTGTGTAGTTGCTTATTGGCGGCGTGTAAGTTAAGGGAGTCTGTAGTGACACTGGCTTATATCGTTATAATTTCTGACGACAAGAGCAAAATAAACATGGCTAATAAGTGGGAAATGACAGCCGCATTCCAGTTAAACGCATGGATATCCACGTATCACTCACTCACTGACTGTAATAGCCCCCCATATCTCGGTTTCGCATCGAGTGTTTGTGGGACTTTAAACTTTTGACCGAGAAATTGGGTAGAGCAGAATGTTGGCATCACAAGATACCGCTGAAACTGCATCGTTTCCAGAGATGACGTCGATGTCGAATCTTGCGGGATGGGGGGGAAAAACCTGAACAATTTAATTACAGCGCGTGATAAAACTTCGAATTGCTAGGTTAGAGTAAGAGGTACAAACGAGCTTGTTTGTCGGCATAGAGTTGATAGGATAGGGTTGTTTAAAGCCGGCTCCACCTCAAAGATTGTTCGGGAGAATATTCGATCGCCCCCGCGATTCCACGATGAGCGGATAAGGTCGTTGAGCATGGCGAATCGAGGCGTCAAGTATTCATTGGCATAAACTTTGCGGGAGAGGTACTTGATTAGTTATGACGTGAGATCGGGGACTGGGAATGGGTCCTTGACGCCTTGGCCCCCGTTGAGACAGGCGCCTACGTTCGCTCCAAGTAGCGTAGCGTGCATTGGGCGTTGGGCGTGGGGCGTGCGCTGTCAAGCTCCGACAGGGGTAAGGCATTGAAAAAGACGGAGTGGAGGCTGAATTGACGTCATTCTATGAGAAAGACAAATAAATGCAGGTTTCTGCGGATACGAGACGAGACAAGACATGATTAAGTATGATGAGTAGAAGTTGTAATTGTGCGATATGATATGTAGCATTTTGGTATCAACAGGTGGAGATAATATTAATGCTCATGTTCATGTTTATGTTAATGTCAATGTCAATGTCAATGTCAATGTCAATGTTAATGATGTGATACCTGCCACTTCATCCATCCATGATGGGAAGCTGGGGCAGACTTGGCAGGGTATCTTATTCATGTCTTCTTTTCTGTCTGTCTTTTTTTATGTGGTGTGGGCTCTCATCATGGCACCTACCTACTGCATGAGGGACCTGCGTGATGGACCAAGGAAAAGTTTGCAGATATCCAATACATACATTCGCTGTATGATAAGGACATCTAGCCTCAGGATTGAGCTTCATGATAGGGAGTAGACGATCATGATAGATAAGTGCATTTGTCAACTTTCCCATTCAGAGGAGAGAGACATGCATGATAATTATTAGGACCCTGATTTGCGTACATAACCACCTAGACTTAACGTTAGTTAGTACCTTGGACACCTTGTCAGGGTTTTCAAGACAACATCAAATTTTCAACTTCCAGCATGCCAGTTATCAGAAATCTCCATCTCTGTTGACAAGCGCATAACTTTGTGTGTATATCCACCACGTGAGATCTCGATCCCTTATTGCGACGCTCTGCAAGGGTCTCTCGCCTGTATCATGTACATATGTACACGACTAAGGGGAAGAAGGCATATGACGGAGGAAAAGAGATATGAAATAGACGGTGACAAGGGAACTAACTTAACTATTGCCCATTCAAGGTACTGTGTCTAAAATCAAGCCTCCCCGGAGCTCTCTGTCCCTCTCCCCCACCCCACCCCATCCAATGCAGAGAAAACCGGCGACGCTCCGTCCACACAATAAGATACATCCTACCAACCTGTCCCTCGGGTGTATTTATGTACCCTCCGTCCCAGGTTGTAAATTCGCTTTCTTGTTGAAATTTCGCTTTCTCCCTTTTCCTCTCTCATCAACTTACTTTCTCCCTCATACACCTACGGTATTCACCACAAAGGGTTGAAGATTGTGAAGGTCCTTGATCATCCATCATCCTGTTCTCCACGCGCCTTGCGACACGTCCCGGCCTCTGTTGCCCCAGCACACCGATCGACACTTGACCGACCAAGCAGGTATAATCCTGAATCGAAAACGCGACTCGGTTCTTTTTGTCCACTCGTCCGTACCTCTCTCCGCGCGCCGAAACCGCTTTCCAGCAGCAAGAGGTAAGCAAGCATCTTTGTCAAGAAGACAGTATCCCAGAGATCCTTCCCCTGTCCCCGGCTGCACTAGAGGAGCAAATACTGGTAACAGCCCATCTCGTATGGTCTCTGGCACTGGAATATTGGCGGCAGACTACTGTACCGATTACCGGGGGCACAATGGCGTTGGAGAGCACCTCAATTCTATGGAGCTGGACGCCTTTGGACCCCACTGTTACAGTAGCGCTCCGTCGCAGTGGGAAGACGAGTCGACTTGGGGAGAGGAGAAGCGGAGGTAGTCTCGTGCTGACTCGAGGGCGATAACGAGTTGTGTGCTGTCTCTGGAGCTGCCATCGCTATTGGAGTCGTCCGTCTATTTGCTTCCGGTCATTGTGGCCGCCCATAACCAGCCGAGGGTCCTGTCCGCCGCCAGAACGAGCTGCCCCTCATCAGTCACAGGCCTGAGTTTACAGGAGCATTTCCGATTCAGCGCGGCTACTACCCTAGTGGCCTTTCCTTGTGAACCTGCCGAGAATTGGTTTTCTTGATCTGGTGGCGATTTTCTTGGTGGTTTTGGTTTGTTTTATTTTATGGACAGCTGCTAACAAGCATTTGCAGTGGTTGATAGACAGACACGTTGCTCTCGCTACGCTACCCCGCCTACTGCCAATATTTGGTTTGCACCTCCAGCAGACAACGATATCTCATATACTACCATCAGCCAAAGGAAAAGCCGGCAAAAACAACACACAAAAAAACACGATAATCATTTCAACAGTCGATCCGGCTTTATTTGTCTTGCTGTCTTGATTACCGCTGTCTGTCAGTGGGAACTCGCGCCTCTTCCCGCACCCCGCTCGATATAGTACACTCCAGTACAGTACAGTACAAGACTTGTCCACTCCATCGACATCGAAACCTGCATCGCTTTTTTTTTTACTGCTACTGCTACCCCCGGTCATCGTCTTTTTCTCGATCGTCGATTTCCCATTCACCTGACCCATTCATTATCGGTCCATCCCATCTCCATCCCAGCCCAGCCCAGCCCATCCAATATCCAATCCAACAATTAGATTACCTCTCTGCTCTCTATTTTACCTCGCACGCCAACGTCAACGCCAAAGCCAGGACCATCAGCAACAGCATTGACTTGACGATTACGTCTGCGCCCCGCCCACATCATCTATACCTCATCTCGGTACTGCTCGTTTTGTTTTGCTGTTAGGAAACTCTGCACCTTAACACTCACCCTCCAACCCCTCGCTCTTCAACCGCATATTCATATTCACCATGGCCGAGTTCGTACGCGCCCAGATCTTCGGCACCACATTCGAGATCACCTCGAGGTTAGTTTAAGCACGCATTGGCAACTGACATACCATCGCATTACTGACTCGTCTTGCGCGCAGATACTCCGATCTTCAGCCTGTTGGCATGGGAGCTTTTGGCCTCGTTTGGTACGTTCGCATCACCGCCTCAGTCGCTTCTGCGCCCCCAATCACTGACTTGGTTCCCTCACAATAGCTCTGCCCGAGATCAACTCACCAACCAAAATGTTGCCGTCAAGAAGATTATGAAGCCTTTCAGCACACCTGTGTTGGCCAAGCGTACATACCGTGAGCTCAAGCTGTTGAAGCATCTCAGGCACGAAAACGTGAGCTCCAGCCCCTCCACAGCTACTACACCCCCGCATAGCTTGTTGAGTTGAGCTTGCCTCGACACGCCCTGCCCTGCCTTGCACGCGATCAATTACCAGCTTCTCAGTGCTAACATGGTCTTGATATCAGGTTATTTCTCTTAGCGACATCTTCATTTCCCCCTTGGAAGACATGTACGTGTCCCAGCTACTATGGGCTCTGCCCCTCCCCCACCTCCTTTCCCCGCGTTCTTACGCTGACCGCGTTGCAGCTACTTCGTCACAGAGCTCCTCGGTACCGATCTTCACCGATTATTGACTTCGCGACCTCTCGAGAAGCAGTTCATCCAGTACTTCCTCTACCAGATTATGGTATGTCCAGACGATGCATAGACAGGCGCGGCCAATTGTTACAAAGCCACGCATACTAATTTTGGTTTTCTCACAGCGAGGTCTTAAGTACGTTCATTCGGCCGGCGTTGTTCATCGCGATCTCAAGCCCAGCAACATCCTCGTCAACGAAAACTGCGATCTCAAGATTTGCGACTTTGGTCTTGCACGAATTCAGGATCCTCAGATGACTGGCTATGTCTCTACACGATACTACCGGGCTCCCGAAATCATGCTCACTTGGCAAAAATACGATATCGAGGTTGATATCTGGAGTGCTGGCTGTATCTTTGCCGAGATGCTCGAGGGCAAACCTCTGTTCCCCGGAAAGGACCATGTCAACCAATTCTCCATCATCACCGAGCTTCTTGGCACTCCCCCTGATGATGTTATCAACACTATTGCCAGCGAGAACGTGAGTTGGCATGCACCTAGAGCACTATGTGCATGAATTGGAACCTGACTCTGTAAATAGACCCTCCGCTTCGTCAAGTCGCTGCCCAAACGCGAGCGACAGCCTCTCCGCAACAAGTTTAAGAACGCCGACGACTCGGGTATGTTTATTTAGTCCTTGGTCTAAACCTTAGCAACTGCTGACGATAGCCTAGCTATTGACCTCCTCGAGCGCATGCTTGTCTTCGACCCCAAGAAGCGGATAACTGCCACTGAGGCCCTCTCACATGATTACCTCTCTCCCTACCATGACCCCACAGATGAGCCCGTGGCTGAGGAGAAGTTTGACTGGAGCTTCAACGACGCCGACTTGCCCGTTGATACATGGAAGATCATGATGTATGTCTCACCATAAGCTCAAAATCATTCTAGATATTAACACGATCTAGGTACTCGGAAATACTCGATTACCATAACGTGGAAGCTGGTGTCACCAACATGGAGGAGCAATTCAACGGACAATAGACGAGAGTTGTGGTTAATAAAGGAGGAGAATGCTACCAGTGCATACACACTTGAGGAAGAAGCAGACCAAGTCACAATGCCGATGATACCACGAAATTCAACGCATACGCCCATGATCCTACCACACACTATCCCGTGCCCATATGAAAAAGACAAGATGGGGGAAGAAGCAAGATATGAAGGAAGACGAGTGGCGCAAGAAATGAGCATGCACATGCAAAGACACGCACGCACGTATGGCGTTGGGGAGACAAGGCAAGACTCTGGAATTGATGGGGGAGCATGTCCTTTCTGGGGAAACTTCTTTTTGGGGCAAAGGCGGAGCTAGCTCATTCTTATTGCTGTCTTCCTCTCGCTTCCCAACATATATGATTTTTTTTATTTTTATCGGGGTTCTTTTTTTTTCTCCCAAAAGATGCAGCGGGGCATGAGAATACACGATGCATAAGGGCTTTTAGGTTACCATGGATTTTCTGCTTCATGTAGTTTTCTGTTTTCTTCTTCCTC
This sequence comes from Fusarium abutilonis, assembly GCA_021655885.1. NCBI lineage: Eukaryota > Fungi > Ascomycota > Sordariomycetes > Hypocreales > Nectriaceae > Fusarium > Fusarium abutilonis. The sequence continues at coordinate 37,858 of JAJJWN010000356.1, forward strand.
TTTTCCTCTTGGTTTTCTTTGAGTAAATTATAGAGCTTGTGAATGACACGGTTTATGATCAATTGTGGCCGAGTGTTGATGGATGTAGAGCCGCTATGTTTATATTTGTCTATGTCGATCGAGCCATTATGATCAGGGTCTTCAGGCTCTCATTGGGTGAAGGCAATACAACGCATCAACTTTATCAGAATCAAACATTCAAAGCCGAAGGAACAAAACTTGCCAATGTCAATCTCGTAATGTTGCTTTGCTATTTTTTAAAAAAAAAATGTAGCAGTTCGCTCTTCTATATGCCGCTGCTTCTTATGCATATTTTACTCATTTACGACTCAACTTCAACCATCATGCAAGATATATACGTAACAAAAAATCATTCACATATCATGCCACGTCTCTCGCTCGTCCGAAATTTTCCGTTCGAAATTTTTCTCCATCGAGTAGAGCCTGTAAATCGTCCATTTCACCACTGTGGTAGACCATGTCGTAGAACTGACCTCGGCTGTTGTACAAGTCTCGAGGCGAACCATATCTGCAAAGTGTCAGTAGTTTGTCTTGATGAGTACCGGGTTCCTGTAATGACTTACTCGAGCACACGGCCTGCACTCATGACCACGACTGTGTCATAGTCGATGATTGTACGTAGGCGGTGTGCAATCGTTACTAGAGTACGATCTCCTCCGGCAGCCTCGAGCTCCCGTCTGAGAACGGTTTGAATGCCCCTATCCGTCTCGTAATCCATGCTTGCCGTGGCTTCATCAAGCAGCATCAGCTTGCTTTGACGGATGAGAGCACGACACAGCGAGAGAACCTGGCGCTGGCCATGAGAGAAATTCTCGCCGCGCGGGTCGACGCTCGTTGTTAGAGTTACGGCATTGTGTTCATCACCGAGAGACTGAGTATCGTTGTCACTATCATCAGAGGTGTGTGGAGAGAATGAGGCAATGCCTTTGCAGTTGTCGAGGGCTTTGTCGAGAATCTCCTTAGAGACTTGGCCGCCAGGATCAAGATTGGACTCGACGGTGCCGTTAAACAGGACAGCTTCCTGTGGGATAATGGTGAGGCTCTCACGGAGGCGGTGTCGAGGAACTTTCGTTATGTCAACACCATCATACAGAATCTCGCCGGAGACGACATGCGTGAAGCGTAGGAGGGAGAGTACCAGCTAAGCACCACGATTAGTGTCACTATCCAAGTTCTCAATATGGGGCTTCTGATACTTACCGTACTCTTGCCAGACCCTGTTCGTCCTACCACGGCCACGCGTTCACCCGCCTTAAACTTGAGGTTCACGTCGGTGAGAATGTCGGGTCCTTCAGGATCGTACCGGATAGTCACATTTCTAAACTCGATCTCGCCAGACCGAGGCCAGTTCTCGGGGATGACATGAGAAGGTTCGTCTGCATATTCGCCCTCGTCTGGGTATGGTTTGTCGTCTTTCTCCTCAGGTTCCAACTTCACATATTCCTTAACACGGTGGAACTTGAAATTGGATCAGCAGGTTATCAATAAAATTCACAGTTAGACTCACGCTCTGCATCTCGACCTCCAGGTCGTTCATGGCTCGTACCAGCAGTAGGATGGTCTGGCTGAGTCCATTGGCATTGGTGAGAGAGAAACCGACTAGGCCTGCAGCTACAACACCAGTTTGTGATACTGCGATTATGCCAGCCGAAAGACCAACAAGAGCTGTCACAAAGTCCACACGTACAGCCACCCATCTGTTGGCATTGAAGCTGGCCTCGGATGAAGCTGACCAGGTACGCAATCTGGCGGCCAGTTCTTCCCGGAATGTCGAGGCCATACCACACCTAGCTCGAATAACAGGGAGACCCGCGAGAGTATCGGCAAACTGGGAAAAGACAGGCGATTGAGCTGAAGAGGTAAGTCGCTTAATGACAACAGCAGTTCTAGTGTACGCCTCGCCAATAAGAACACCAAATAGACAAGTAAAGAGTGCCGGAACCATGAAAATCGGCATGATGCTGCTAACGGCTCCAATACGGAAGAGCATCAGAAGAATTGTGTCAAGCATGATCCGCAGCATAGTACTGATTGTTCCATCAAGTGAGGCAATATCGCTTGAAAAGCGGTTCGTGATGCGTCCGATAGGAATATGCTTGAACCAGGAGAGTGAGACGCGCATAATGGCACGAATAAAGTCATTATGCAGTCGTTTTGCAGCGTTCCAAGCCCCCCATTCGAACAAGATAATAGCTAAACAGTAGGTGCTAATCTCGAGAAGGGTGAGCCCGGCAAAGATTCCCATGTAGTAGGCAATGTCGATATGGGCCTGGTGATTATATGCCTCGACCCATACCGAAAGCCAAAGGGTACTGAGAAAGGTAAAGATGTTTGTGGCAAGCAAAAGGCCGAGACAAACAGCAACAAACACTGGATGCCCAAAATAGCTCATATATTGCAAGACTATTGTTTCCAAAGTTAGTGCAATCCTGAGACGGTGGTATTTACGTCTACTTACAAGTCATACGGCCAACTTTTCCAGAAGCCTTCATTTCCTGACTGACAACATCCTTCAGGTATTTTTCTTCTGCAACCTTGTTTGTATCGTTCCAAGAATCACCATTGGGTTGCATTTCGGACGCAATCTGGTCGGCTGCCTCATCCTCATCAGCATCTCCTCCCAAGACTTGGGCGATGGCAATAGGCTTGCGGACAACACCAATCTGTGGTTCGGCAGATTCAACCTGGCCCTTCTCTAAAACGATTGAAAGATCTGCTTGCTCAGCGATCCAGGGGAGATTAGTCACAAGCACAGTTGTCCTCCCACTTAAAAGATCAGTGCAGAAGCAGTGCTTCCAGACACCAGCAGCTGTCTTGGCGTCGAGGGCAGCGAAAATGTCATCGAGCAACAGCAGGGGTGCTTTGGAGTACAGCGCTCGCGCAAGGGCAACTCGAGCCTTCTGGCCTCCTGAGAGAGAAGTCCCGTTTTCGCCTACAACGGTCACGTCCCTGGCGGGTAACTCTTTGAAATCTTCCCATAGACAACATGCTTCAATGACACGGTCGTAACGTGTCTTTTCCATTGGACTACCAAAGAGAACGTTGGCCTGGATACTCTCGTTCTGCAGCCAGGCTGATTGAGAAGCGTACGCTATGTCGTCTGGTCTGGTTACAGAGCCGCTCTCCAGGTAGGTTTCACCCAGTATAGACAACAAGAGCGTAGTCTTTCCGCTACCACTTGAACCGCCAACAGTGTTTAGACCTCCTTGGGCGAAATCAAGCGTGATATCGTTCAACGTGAAAGTTGCTGCTTTGGTCTTCCGGAATGAGGCACTATCGATGCGGAGCGGTCCTACGGGATAATGAGGAATGGGGACTGTACTCGCAAAGTATTTATCGAGTCGAGTTACCGAAACCAGGGCACTGGCAAAGTTTCGACCAAATGCACTGGCCTGCATGATGTTTCTGCGAACGTTCTTAACAAGGAAGATGGTTGTAAAAGCGGTCGCAGCATCGAGACGGCACTTGGAAAGACCAACATGTAAGCCGAACATGACGAGCAGGGACAAATAAGGGACGATCTGCATAACCTGGTTCAGCGAAGCTTGTATCATTGATGTCCTCCATAGTTCTTTTTGTTCAGCACCACGTGCGCCGATAATCTTTTCTGTGATAGGATCTTCCCAGGCAAAATACTTGACGGCACGGAGGGAAGCGAGGTACTCTGTGACCAAGGACATACGGGTATCTTGAGCCTTTCTAACCCGACGCTGTGAGTAAAACATTAAGCGTCCGAGCCAGATTGAAAGAGGTGTGGCCAAAAATAAAATGGCATTGCCGACCAAAGATGCCCAACCCATCATTCTATACATACCAACAAGAGATATCATGGTTCCGATGGGTGTGCCGATGGTGGCTTGAATGATGTCCCTTGACCGATAAATGGCGTCTATGTCAGAAGACATGAGGTTGGCCAAACGTCCAGCTGAAGTGCTCTTGGCAGCTGTCTGGCCATTCTTATTGCCAGGTTTTGTGCCTACTGGTTGCAGCTCAAATGGGTCTTCCTCCATTTCCATTGACTCCAGCGCGGTGTAATACAGCTCTTGTGTGAAGGCAGACTTTATACGAACTACCAGTCTGGTGGACGTAAAGATGTACTGCTGGAAGGAAATAGATCGTGACAATGGACCGATAAACATGAGGATTAGCCAGAGCCAGGGCTTGTAAGTGGCACCGTTCGGATTAGCAAGATATTCAAGTAATTTGAACATGGCAAACGCGGCTATGTTTTCGACTGTATATGCGGTGGCAACCCAGAACGACATTAGGAGGAGTTCTCCCCTTTGGAATCGAAGTACCGTAAGTAACGTCTTTTTGGATATTGAACGGGCTTCTTGAACACGGCGTAGGAGGTATAATGGCTCATCATACCAAGCTATTTTGGGAACATCTGCCATTTCAAGTTTCCTATTGGTACCCTTCCAGATCACTGGTGTCAGCCAGTCATAGGTACAGTAGTAAGTGAACCAACTGCAGGTCTCTTCAGGGGCCGGTTCATTCTGGTCGTAGCCAGGAATATTGAGGTCGACTTGCAGGGGCGTCCATTCTCTCGGGGTGGCAAGAGCAATGGCAGACGCCACTGCAAGAGAAATGATACCCCCTGAAGAAGTGGTATCGTGAAGACACTTTGTGCCAGTCTGTATGCACGGCAAGGTATGACCGGCAACCAGAATGACTAGGGTAGCTGCTAGTACAAAGTTGATTTGATGCAATGCTCTATGACGCCACTGAAGATGATTGAAAAGACGCAATATGCCAATTATGAAGGCATATGCAAGAACAACGATGTTGATCCAATGCAGCTGACTTTGGATGTAAGCGGTTGTGATGAAAGCAACGGCAGAAAGCCTTGCTGCCTGCGAAGCGAGCTCATACTGCCAACGGATTTTGGCAGCTTTTGAGCGGTAACTAGATTCTTGTTGGCGAATCCGAATTACGTGAAATGTGAGTTGCAAGAGGGAGATGGAGAGCACGACAGCTTGTGGTGTTCCAGACTGGGCTAATTGTGATACTTGATGGATCCATTGAATTTGAGACATGGACATTGTATTTTGATAGAGGCTGAGGAGTGAAGCGGTTAGTAATAGTGGGAGCGAAATTGGTGCATTGATATACACACCTATTCAAATACGATGACTGTGGTATCAAATAAGATTGATTCCGGTCATAAGGAGAGAATTCGAAGCCGCCGAAGCGGTGAATTGCGATATCCATGATGTTGACGTAGACATGAGAAGTCTCACCATGAGGAAGATGACGATTCTAGAGGAAGCAGACGCAGGAGCAGAATACAAAGAAGATAATGAGCATTTCAAAAGACGCTCATCTCATTATCACGGATGCTAAAGAAAAATACAGATGAATGTTAAGAGTTGGGAAGAAAGAGAAGAACAGTACCAGTTTGAAGTGAAGTCATGAACCGTGAATGGCTGGGTACGAGTGGATCATGGCTGCTGCCCCGCCGAGTTCGGGGCTGAATACAGGCATTCACGCTAACGCTTTAGTGGTTCAGTTCCGATGCTTTCAGTGGAAGGCAGGCCTCAATCAGCTCGTGGGGGTAACGTCTCCCGCCGGTCGCAAAGCAAGCAGGGACCCACCCGCCCCGGAAAGCACAGCCCGCATCCACAAAGTAACCTTATGGGGGATACAGACTCAGACATAGACAGGCATGGCAAAGACGTTGTGTGATTGACTTTGGCATTCTTTGACCGCCTCGTGATGCCGTTGACCGGTCTCGGTCAGGTCAGTGATTGCTGTTTTACTACAGTGAAAAGGTGAAAACTTGAGCATGATTGTACTGTTTGGCACCCATGACAGTATCCGTGTTATCTCCAGGGTAGCAGATAAATTGTTGAGATGGCATCATTCTCGGCCTTGTGTGCCGCGGTCCGTCTCCTCAATCAACATGTCAATGGAGAGCCTGCGATCAGATTGGCGATATTTAAATATAAGCGAGAGGTCATTCCTATCATGTAAATCGCTGGAAATATTGCTTGCTAGTTTCTGAGGAAGCACGTGAATGATACGACATGATCTAAAAGCAAAAGGATATAACCAAAAACTCTTGCACCTACGGAAAGCTGCAGCAGAATACAACTACCGCTGCAGTTCTAGGAAGGCAAACCACTGCTGAACACCTTTCCATATTAGTGTGACTGCAATATCCCGCACGCAATCAAACTAGCCAGACCTGCTAAGCAAATAAACAGCACCATTCGTATATAATTGGAAACTTGCTACTTTTGTGAAATAACGTTGATGTTCACCACCATAACTTGTGACAGACGCCTTTATGATATAAGTTCCAACAACTTCCTTCTCAGCATAGCCAATTGAAAAGAGATCGGCAAGAACATGCGGGTGTGCTGGCGCAATGGTAGCGCGTAGTCCTCCTAAGACTAAGGCTCAGGGTTCGAGTCCCTGGTATACCGTGATGTATTCATTTTTGCATGTCATATCCATCATCGTGAGATATTGTTTTGGTGTACAAGATTTCTTATCCGCCCGCCAGGGAATAAGTTAGAACGAAACCAGGCGGGAAGAGCCGTAGGCAGCAACTCTATAGGGCTGGCCTATCTGCTCTGCTTTTTCTTTTCTTTTTGGTTTTTATTAAGCTAACGCGGATGCCCTGATATTCTTTATATAATCGGTTGATTAACCACTCACCCTCAGTACTTGGAAAACACATCGGAGCTCTCTTCATAGCTAAACATATGTACCCTGCCCTGCTATATGTACTATGCAAAGCCACTCAATATCGGTCGTCCTCAGCACTCACTATTCAGCTCGTAGCCCAAGCATACAGCCGTGGCATAATCCCCATCATGGCTGATCGATACTAACGCGCTCACATCATCTGTCTCCCCTTCACCGCCCCGTATCCTCGCAACCGGTGGCCCGCTACCTAATCTCTCTCCCTCCACGGCCCGTCTCTCAATCATCACGTCGTGAAACGTCAGGCGACGGTGCGGATGTGCCTTAATAGCTGCCTCCTTAGCAGCGAACCTGAAGCGGAAGTCAGGTCAGCGGCCTCACCATGGTTTGGAGCTTTTACGTGGATGCGTACCTCCCCGCGATGAATGCAGCGCACTTCCACATCTCAGGGTCCTTTGTCGCAAGTCTCTCATGTAACTGTTGACCACCGTATTCTCCTTGCAAAGCACTTCGCTGAGATTTTGGTATGCTATTCTGCGCTTTCGCGCTGTCGAGGATGCTTAGACGGGCATCTTTTCTTGCCAATTCTTCGGGGGACAAGATCTTGTTCACAAAGCGTGTGGCTCGCGGACTGGAGAGAATACGATAGATGCGTGAAATTTGGCAAACATCATTCCCAATGTTTAGAGGAAACGGAAACGCCCGAAAGGGCTTCATCATCACATGCGATAGATGTCGATGTAAGTGGATGATATACAGTTACACAGCCGAAGATCATGGTTCTGCGTTGAGCCGCTAGTGTCGGCAACTTATCGATCAAGCTCCACTTCTACGTCACCGGGCATTCACTTGCATCTTTATTTATCACCGGAGTAAAAGTTCCCGCAACTCGTAAGATTGTATTTGTGGACGCTGAAAGACCTTCCTATTACTACCTAGAGACCTATGTGATCAAGCAACCAGCAGTGAATGTATGTAGCACTATCAATGACGTCTCAATAAATCTTCAACTCCAAATACTCTCTCATTACTCCTTTTTCGACATGGCTGTCGAATCATGCAATAACAGGCCGGCTCGAAACATGAATAGAAAACAAATCATGGGACAGGAAATTGGAGTGACCAGCATAATGAAATGATGGTGGGGAGTAGCGTTTAGAGTCGAAAGGCAGTATCGTTCCCCCGATAGTGCCTTTCAACAATAAGGCCTTTAGTTGTCGGTGAGGAGAGGAGCGCGCTCCTGGTCGGCAGGTGCGCTGCGCCAGTTGATCTCCCTGCCCGTCGCGGCAGGCACTGCGACAACGACAGTAGCGATGAAAAGAAGAGCCATGATGATGAAGGCAAATATCCATTGGAAAGCAATCACTTGGTGAAGGAACTGTGAAACTCCAATGGCAGCAGCGAAGACGCTAAGCGAAAATCCCATGGTGTAATCCTGTATTTTGTCAGTATCATGGCACTTGGGCGGAGCAGGTGGACAAACCTTGTAAATGACGATGAAAAACAGTCCATAGGCGAGGATCGACCAGATAAAGATGTTTCCGAAGATACGGGCCACCAGATGGTGGGGGTGAGGAACCATCAAGGCACCATTCCAGTATATGGCGACAAAGGTCCAGGCCAAGGGGCCAGACACAACAGGCGTGTGAATAAACTTGGGATACGTGTTGTGGCGGAAATAGAGCGAGGAGAGGTTGATAAAGTTAAGAATCAGAATGACCTCGGCCCAGTGAAAATGGGATCGAACAAAGAGCATGACGAAGGCGAAGTGGAAGAGGTTGTTGAAGATGAAGTGGCTTCCAACGCTGGCTGCGGCATGAACGATATCCGAGTTGCTCGAAAAGAGGTGGCCGACATAGCCGGCCTGGAGAATGAAGAGAACGATCCTATCGAGGTAGTTAGCACGGGAGACACGAACGCTGACTCAACATCGAGAGATACGCACCAGTAAATAGAGGTGATGATGGGATTCAGAGTGAATGCAGTGCGGTACATGTGGTTCTGTTCCCAAATGGACCGGTTTCTCGTGTGGCCATCGCTGGGACGGTGGAGGGTGTAGTAGACGGTGACGACGAGCGACAGGATCCAGGTGACGAGGGTGAGGATCTTGTAGGTGAGGATGGCTCGGTTGGAGTGAGAGTCCCTCTTGCTGAAAGGGTTGTCTAGAAAGTAATGTGGTTAGTTGGGTCGGGTCGAAAGAAGAGGAGGCTAAGGAGAGGGAGGAAGAAGTGATAGCTTACATTGCTGCCAGTTGGCCATGATGAAGTGCTGCAGACCCGAGGTCGAATCAATGTGACAGGAAGTGTGGGTGGATGCTGAAGAAAGAAGAGTGTCAAGAGGTGATGCGAGGGAGAAGTACTATTTAAAAGCCTGGTACGGATTGTCACTTGCTGTTAGTGTTAGGAATTGGGGGGGGGGGGGGC
>JAJJWN010000357.1:0-47339 GCA_021655885.1 Fusarium abutilonis
GATTTAGCTTACCTTAAGTTAAGGGGTAGATAGACTTAATTTATAGCCCCTTAGGCTTAATTATAAGTTTAGGGGTTAGGCTTAAATTAAACTTATTAATTTAAATTATTAGAAATGTTAAAGGTATATACACTTAGGGACCTGACTGGCCAGATTGTATGTACCCTTGTAAGTTGTGGTAGCTATGGAGGCAGTCAGATGATATAAGCTTATAAGCAAAGAATTTCCATTAAAAATATTGCTTATATTTTTCCAACTATCTTGTCAAAATGTCTCTTACTTGGTTTATTACAGGCTGCTCGAGTAGTTTTGGTGAGTTGCTTGTTTGTCAGCTCCGTGATGTAGGTGACAATGTCATTGCGACAGGTCGCAACGTAGACACAAAACTCTCACACGTCAGGGACACGGGCGCAACAATACTTGAATTAGATGTGGCGGCTTCGCCTGATACTGTCAAGTCCAAAGTCGACGAGGCATGGGCTATATACGATGGTGGCATTGATGTCGTCGTCAACAATGCGGGTATATCCTCAGCGGCGTTGTTGAAGAACTGACGTAAGAACCTCGCCTCATAATACAATATTTCATAGCTTACCTAAGTATTTACAGTCAAGAAGATATGGAAAAGTCGTTCCAGGTCAACTTTCACGGGCCACTAAATATCACTCGTGCTGTGCTGCCACATCTTAGAAATAGAGGGAGCGGCACATTACTTTACGTCAGTTCCCAATCCGCCTGGCATGCGGATCCCAGCACATCTGGCTATTGCTCAAGCAAGTTTGCATTGGAGGGTCAGTATTTAAATCTCCTATTAATATCAGAAGGCTAATAATACTTGTGGTATAGGTGCTGTGGAATGTCTGTCGAAAGAGCTTGCAATCTTTGCCCCAGGTCTCAAAGTACTTATTGTCGAGCCGGGATACTGTCGCACGCCAGTATTCGACAAGCTACAGCATGTTGAGGCACGCGTTCCAGAGTACGCACAGTTTAACCAAGCAGTACGACAAGCCGAGGCTACCCTGACAGCCAATTCTCCAGGTGACCCCAGCAAGGCTGTTGCACGAATGATTGAGCTGGTCAAAGGAACTGGTTTTGCCGATGGTAGAAATATTCCTCTGCGTGTACCCTTGGGATCGGATAGTTGGTCCAGGGTAAAAGCCAAGTGTGAAGAGACATTGAACATTTGTCGACAGTGAGAGGATATAGCCAAAAGCGTGGACTATAAGACTGAGGAGTCTTGACTTGCCATAGACATTAGAGTATTTCTCTTAAAAACAGGAAAATGTGTTAATTAACGTTGGAGATAAAACCTATTTCTCAAGCGAGGAGAAGCGTTAAAATCATGGTTAAGTTGGTTTAAAACATACACGTGATGGTAGATTTAACACAACAAGAGTTTTGAAACTAACCATCATAATCACCACCTCAAACAAACTGCGACAAAAATGTTCTCAGCCTATATATATATATTCAAAGAGCAATGAAATGAACGGTATTTCACCAAGAAGTTAGACAAAGAAAAAGAAAGGGTCTGGCCGGGGATTGAACCCGGGACCTCTCGCAAGCTAAGCTGTAGGGTTTTCCCTAAGCGAGAATCATACCACTAGACCACCAGACCGATCAAGCTGTGATGCTTAGTGATAGCGGCGGCTGATATTTACGTCTAAGATCTTATCATTAATTGAGGCATGTGTCCCCTCTATTGACGATCTGCTCCTGTATGTCGATGTTCTTGAAGCTGAAGCTTCTGCAATAGCATACTTTCTGAACCACCCCAGGTGTCAATGATAACCATTGCAGTACCTACAATAACTCTGTCATCATTAGAACACACGGCCAATATAACTCTCCCTTCAGGCGCAACCTTCATCACTACTTCATAGAATGAACCTCATTGTAAGGACTCTGTCCGCTGCAAACTGAGCAGGACTGTCACCTGGGAATGCATTAATTAACATTGGTTGATACGGAGGTTGATCTCCCATCGTCACAGTTACCTGGGAGCCATGTTGCTTTCACTGTTGTAGGCAGCTTGATCAACACTGAGCAAAACTAGTTCAGGACGCTGCGCTAAGAAATGCACGGAAATCTGATTAATATCTGCTGACTTTCAGAACACAGTAGAAGATGATCCTCACGCTATCATGAATTATCCCCCCAATCTCTAGAGATTTAACCACAGCGGTTGATATTGTGGAAAGGTTTTCCAAGTTCTGGCGAAACACATATACCTTACACCAATATGGCGTCGAAGCTTTGACTACGAGAGAGTGAGACGCCCCAACTGCTACTCAAGACTTCATTCATTTTTGTAATTAAAAGATTGGATTAACTTCTCATCGGTTTCAGAGGTGAAAAGACCAATGTTACACGGGCAAGTGTTATGCGTTGACCTTGTGAGTTCCCCGATTGTACATGAAACTTTTGTAACTTTGAAAATGAATTGAAAAGATTGTATAACATGTATCCTGTCGAACAGGAAAAGGGCGAAGCAAATTTGCCGGCATGGAGAAGCATGCAAGGCGTACGTACATGCATGTGTAAACTGTGTTCGATATCACGCTTCTTTTGGATCATTCGGCATGACGCTCTAGTACTAAAAGCTGTCAGAAACCAACCAGTTCATTTTACTTTATCTCCATAACAGTGGAATCTACATTCAAACTGCTTGACGCTACCGAATACGGCGGCTAAACACAGCTTGAGGAGTGATCAAGTTCACCACTAATTTCAAACTGGAAGTAAATGAATACAGAACACTACTAATTAGGTACCTAGTAAAGAAAACTATAAGTCTAAGAAATATCACCGGGTTTTAAAGAAAAAGATACACTAAACTCTCTTGGTGAGTTACAGTTGCCTGCAGCCTTTGGCAGGCGGGTTAATATGCAATCCATTACACTATCCGAACACACAGTAACATGGAAAGCAGATTGGTAACGCAGGAATTGAAGAATGAAACTTAGACGGGAAAGTGGCCCTTGTCCCGAAATGTCCAGTGTTGCTTCGCGTCTCAAAGCAGCTTCGGAAGATCAAGTTCCGACGTCCACATGATCTCATGAGCCGACGCCCGGGGATGTGGTTTCATCTCTACCTTGTAAGTCCATCAGACGGACACTTCTAAAGCGGATCATGTGCTCTTGTCTTCCGAAACTCGGAGTCTGTTGCTCCGGATGAAGTTCTTTGTCAGTTGCGGAGCGGCTTGAAGGGATATTCTTCTCCGAGAGATACAGCCTTGGACTAGTTCAGGAGAGTTCTTAATACTCAAGCTAAGACTGAACAAGCCTCTGAACTCTAAAGTATATGACGGATCACGGTCCGGATTTTGTATAGTTGTCAGATGGACCTTAGCTTGGCTCATATTCAAGGGTGGGCGAGATGATAGGCAAGGGGTTGCATTACAAAAACCCGGCTTTTCGGGAAAGTAGGTGTTTAGCTACAATTCGGTCCATACAATTTCACAGATAAGATGTGAATATAAAAGCTACTTGAGTTCTCTGACCAGATTGTGTTCTCCAGTCAGGCACTCAGCACACTTGGGCTTCAACCTCAACTCGAGCATCATCATGCAGATTCTTTTCGCGCTCAGTCTTCTCACAGGCCTTTCCGCCGCGCAAAGCGGAGCCTGGTCACAATGCGGCGGTGATAATTGGACTGGATCCAAGACTTGTATTTCTGGATATACTTGCACCTTCGTGAACCAGTGGTACAGTCAATGTATTCCTGGCTCAAACCCACCGACAAACCCAGGCCCTACGACTACTCTCAAGACAACGACCCAAGGCGAGACATCGCCAACTGGTGTTCCTGGAACGGGAAAGTTTATATGGATGGGTACTAATGAGGCCGGCGGTGAGTTTGGTGAGGGAAGTCTACCTGGTGTCTGGGGAAGACACTACATCTTCCCTGATCCCTCTGCTGTCGATGTAAGTGTCAATATTTGATTTTGGCAGCTGGTACTGAACATGACTCTAGACTCTCATTGCGCAAGGCTACAACACATTCCGCGTCCAGTTCAGAATGGAGAGGACAAACCCAAGCTCCCTGAACGGCCCTTACGACGCAGCATACCTCAAGAACCTCACCCAAATTGTCGATCACATCACCAATAAGGGAGCCTGGGCTGTTTTGGACCCCCACAACTACGGTCGATATTTCAACAATATCATTACGGACACTGCAGGTTTCCAGACATGGTGGAAGAACTTTGCCACGCAGTTCAAGAGCAACGACCGTGTCGTCTTTGACACAAACAACGAATATCACACCATGGACCAGACTCTTGTGCTCAACTTGAATCAAGCCGCCATCAACGGTATCCGTGCTGCTGGAGCTACGCAATACATCTTTGTAGAAGGAAACCAGTGGTCGGGTGCTTGGTCATGGCCTACTGTCAACGACAACATGAAGGCTCTCACCGATCCTCAGAACAAGATCGTCTACGAGATGCACCAGTATCTAGACTCTGACAGCTCCGGCACGTCGCCAAACTGCGTCTCTACGACAATTGGTGTCGAGCGCGTCAAGGCTGCAACTGAGTGGTTGAGGAAGAACAACAAGATCGGCATGATTGGAGAGTTTGCTGGCGGTCCCAACGAGACTTGCAAGACTGCTGTCAAGGGTATGTTGGATTACCTCAAGGCCAACACCGATGTGTGGAAGGGCGCTTTGTGGTGGAGTGCCGGTCCATGGTGGGGAGACTACATGTATAGCTTTGAGCCTCCCAGTGGAACGGGATATCAGTACTACAACTCTCTTCTGAAGACGTACGTTTAAGAGAAAAAAGCTGGTGGTAAGATCTACTTGTGGTTGGCGCGGGGGCAGTAACAGACGGCCCAGAGTAGTGTATCTTGAAGGGGTGTTTCTTCAGTTCATACGCAGTGCTAAGATCCTTAAATATACTTGTATCGACATATACTGTCCGCCTGCTTCTCGTAACTGACACGAAAACACCTGTATGAAGATTCAAGACACAAACGACCATTTGGTCTCCTCCCATCCCTTCTTCCTCTGAACCTGAATCCCGAATCCCTCTCCATTATTCGCCGGCTTGAATGCCGCTTGCGAGAACTCACAAGTCAGTCCAGCAGGAATTCCCGGCCCATCTGGAAACACAACGTCAAACCCAAGCAAAAGGCACGTCACCAGACCCAGGTTCTCAGCAAAAGCAAAGTTTCTCCCAGGACACAGATGCCGTCCTCCTCCAAAGGGCAAGTAAGCTGCACGCTTCAACTTGTCAGATTCGCTCGTCTCTTTACTCTCCAAGAATCTCTCGGGGTTAAAGTCGAGCACGTTTTCGCCCCAAACTTGACCTAGCTCGTGACAGACTTGAGCAGGGATTTGCAGATTCTCGCCTTTCTTGAGGAGGTACGATTTGCCCTTGCCGTCTGAAACCATGGTGTCTTCAATGACTCTGCGGTTGCCCACGTTTTGGTTTGAAAGACGTACAGCCTCGCGGTAGCAGCTGGAAAGCAGTGGGCACTTTCGATCTAGCGTCGTGATATCGATTGTGACGTTGTTGTAGCCGTCGTGCTGCGCCGTTGGAAGAACTTCTTCTCGCAAGCGCTGGACAAGATCTGGTCGACTAAAGATATGGACTACAAACCAGAACAGGGTGGGAATGGTGTTGGCTGTTCCGACGTGTAGTAAAGCTAATTCAAAATGGCCAACTTCTACCCCAGGCACGTTGTACCTGCGGAGGACGTTTGCGCGTGCTCTGACAATCTCTGCCGCATCTGGATTGTCATCCTTTCTTGCGTCGTAGTATTTTCCCAGAGCAGCTTGGAGTCTAGCTCTTGCGTAGAAGGCCTTTCGGGCGGTTATTGATGGGAGGACATTGACGAGTATCATTGAGAGGCTCTGTTCAAAGGTCCTGCCGGATATTAATGGCTGCACATAAGGTTATTTAACCCAAGAGGCATAGTTTTACATACCAAAGATCCTGAATCAAGCTGGGCTCTTTCATGAGAGGATTTTCAGGGCCATATAAAGCTTCTGCTGTTGCCATTGTCATTAAGTCTCGTAGCCAAAGCCAGAGATTCAGAGTCTTGAAAGGATTTCTCGCATCGCCGATATTGTCAAGTTCTTTTGAAACATATCGAAGGGCATTGGCGTTCATACGATGTAAATGATCGCTGGTCATAGCTGGGTGGATGACCTGAAAGAAATCAGACACAATATTTGTTGTTCGAATAATCTTGAACGTGCTATCGCTGATGGCAAGTTCTCTTTGGGCGAATTCCGTTGCAAATGGCTCGAAAGAGAAAGTTTTCTTGCGGTAGACTGACTGTATGATAGCAGGATCAAAGATAACGTAGAGTTTTCCGCCCAGGATTGGCAAAGTTACGATTTGTCTGCTGGATCTATCACTGAAGTTATGTCAACTCGGTTTTTTGTCATGATGGCTTCTCGTGATATTCACTCACTAGAGAATCTTTAGATATGTACTTTGATGTTTCACCATTCCGATGATGTGGCCGATAATAGGAATACTAGGCTTGAGCAGCGGAGGCTCGAGGCTGTCGAGAGCCGGTGTCGAAAGTTTATATAGCATCACGGCAACGAAGAGTGCACCCAAAACGGTGAAATAGCTGGTGGGAGACTGCCTAAAGTCATCTGCCGGAAACCCGAGGAGGCTGCTAGGGCTGGCGGCGGTGATGTTGGCAGCCATGTTGGAGGTTTTTCTGTTTGAGTACCACGAAGAGACGATTCAAACACAAGTATTGATTTTCCCCAAGAACAAGGAGAAACAAGTTGCCAAAACTTGCGGCGGGGTTGTCCTTGTTCAAATAATCATGTTCCCATGGCTATGCTACCAACTAACTTTATTCGTGTTCGTGTTGTAGGAACGAAGAGCCTGATGAAGCATTGCCGGCTCAAGCACTCTAATTGGCCTTTTACTCAGGGTATTTGGTATACTAACTTTCTTAAGTAGAGGCCCCTTGCGCTAGGATTCTTCTTACAGACACACACTGAGTGAGTCTCTCGTCAGATTTTAGCGCCATGAGGGACTGCCCGGCGTCATTCCTTAAGTCAAAGTCCGAGATTAAGTTCGCTCTTTTGTCGAATTAAAGCCGTTGTATTACAGAAGTCCGAGCTGTTGGGACTATAAATAGCAGGGATCAGTCACCGTTCCACTGTAGCTACGCCGTATTCATAGTTTGTTATCCAAACTTGTTACAACACAAGAGGAGAAGTGTTTTCCTCAGAGCAATGTTGGAACGGCGACGTGAACCTTTCAAGACTAGGCACTGAATATTATGGTGAAGGTACATATGTATTCTATATTAGAGGGGATAGTTATGACTGCTCGCATAGTAATGACAAGCTCTGTAGACGGATGTCTAAAATCCGGGAGACTATCTACGAATGGAACAGCAATATTAACAAATTAGGCACGTCTGCTTGTTGACTGCATGTCCTTCGCGACCTTATTGAACAGGAAATCACTTTTATATCGCATGTTGACCGTTGAAAGAGTTGAACCGGAGCAGAGATAGCAAACAACAACTAGTAAGACTCAGATTATATCTATTCCAATAATCACGTGGCCATGCTTCGTCATTCCTGTGGGTATTTAATGCCAATTGTACATCTGGCAGAGCGATGGAAACGGCAATAATGGAGGGAAAACACAAAAATTCAATTCCACTGCTCGGGTAGACCATGCGCCTCGCTTTTATGCCTTGTTACTGTACCCCAATACCTACAGTTCATGTGGAATCCTTTGGGCATTACTTAAACATCTCTTTACTCCTTCCAAACTATCCAACACCAGATTCAATGGTTACTAGTCTCGTGGCCCGTCTACACGAGCTCGTATCTTCGTCTATTGTCAGATAACTCGACAGGCGCTCGTTCGTGCGACATCTCTACTGGCTGCGTGTACGTCTTCTCTCCTCCATACATATAATTGTTTGTCCGACCAGGTGTTACGGGAATGGGAGAGTCGTCACCCTTGTTGGGTGACTCAGGCGTGGCGGCATAGGCCACGTCTTGGTTCTTGCGCCTGTTGCGGCGCCAAAAGAAGAAAGCTGCGAATACAAACGCGACAACAGCGAGTGTAGCGCCCACGCCTATACCTGCGGCGGCACCAGATGACAAGCTGGTGTCGCTACCAGAGTCGCCGCTTGAAGATGCAGAGGTTTCGGTGGAAGATAATGAGTCGGAATCGGCCGTTGTAGTTGTAGATGTCTCGCCAGTTGATGCAGGAGCCTGTAGCTTCAATCAGCCCACTGGACAAAAAAGAGTAGCAATAGTTTCTACCGACCTCAGTAAAGATTGTAGAGTAAGTCTCATCATCTACATTTTGCACGCTGCTCATCAACCAGCGCTGTCGAGACTGATACCCCTCGAGGTTGGAGCTCATGTAGACTGCACCACCAGGAATGACATCGAGATGATAGTCGGTGCCGTTCTGGACATTTGTAAATCGGTAGGTACTATTGGAGCCCCATAGAGATATATCCCATTGCTGGGCATCGCTATCGTCGCTGTCGGCGAGACAAGCTCTCGTACGTCTGCTTTCGGCCACGATTCCGGAAAGGTAGCATACTGATAGCTGCTTTCTTGTTTCAGTCTCGGAGCATCGAACGACATATCTGCCAGGCTTGTCGCCTATAGGTAGCTTGAGATACTGTCAGTAGTGTTTGTTGTACCGTAGGTAGCTTTGAAAACGTACAAACTGCCAGTATGACTCTTTGGTGAGCGTCCAGACACGGAGTTCATCAAAATTGCTGTAGACCTGCAGCATGCTCGTGAAATCCCCATCGTAATCATCGACAGCTTCTTCGCTGAGCTGGTACCAAGCATTAGGGTCAATGTCAGTTGCAGGTTCAAGGCCAGACATGTCGACGATCTCGAGGACTAGTGGAGTACTGTTAAGCAAGTTTGAGTGAAGGATGAAGAGTAGCGGGGGGAGGAAAGGGGAGGATTTGGAAAAGTAGACCTGGTGGATAAAATGACTCTGGGGCAAGGCTATTTCGGTGCCCCAGAAATCTCCATCGCCAGTGAAACATGAAGCTGTTATCCTCTGTTATCCTGGTAAGTAGCGCCCACTTGTTTGAGAACACATGTAGTAGCTGGGCTTGTAGATCGGCAATTGGTAGAGCTAGGAACACCTGATCAAGACACCTTGTTTTGGGGACCCAGCTCCATGCCGCCACTGCGAATTGATCAGCCTTACTGGGCTCGCAGTCGTCACACGCACCAACTGGAAGAGCAGTAGTATCACCGGTAGCTAGATCGTACTGTAAGTAAGTAAGCAAGTATGTATGTATGTATGTATGTATGTAGATATGGCCCTGCGTAGCAAGATTGGGTTATCCTCCACACCCGATTTATCCCCACTCAACAGTCGTCCCCTGTGGATGTTCCCAGATCAGAGCATGCCAATCACGGTCATGCAAGTTGAAGGTCAAGGCTGAGCATTCTCAGGTTTAGCCAATAAAGGTTGGGATTCTGGAGTCAAGTTGCAGTGCAGTCAAGCCAGTGTCTGGCTGATCAACTCAGCTTTTGGTGAGCTGGTACCTTGAAAGTAGTTGCTTAGTCCAATCTCCACTCGAAATGAACCCAACTATACTTCAGTGGTACAGGACATGTGTTGATTCAATTCATTTGCCATTCCTCTTCCAATAATTCTTGGTTGTTAACTAGAATAAAACCCTTATACTTCATTCAACTCAGGCAAGTCCCCTGCTATAAATCTACGATAAGATCGCCGCTTATCAATGACGTTATCCTAATCTTGGCAATTTCACCGCCTCATTCCAAGGTTGAGGGTTGAACATTTTCCCTCCTCTTGCGTTGCTATCTGTTCTTTGAGTATCATGTCCAACCATGCGATAAAGGTCATCTCGCAGTTCAAAACCTTTAACTTTACAACTACAGACAGAGATATACTATTACGCTTTCTCGTCTTCTCATCTCGACTCACCGCTTGGCGACTGGGGAAGAGAAATGCCTCAGCCTCAGCAATAGAACGTTGGAGGGCGTTGATAAGACAACTCTCTATTACAACAAAGTTACTTCGCGTTGGCAAATTTATCCAGCATTTCCAATTCGCTACTCGGATCTTAACAAGGAAACATCAGGATCGTTTTCTCGGTTGTGTCACGATAGCTCGACAGCTTCTCATGGCAGTGCACATGACTTGCGATAATGCCACGCTTCTCAACAGCATTGGATTCGTACCATGGAAAGGTGCTAAACGATTGGAGATGAAAGCCTTTCGGGTGTGGTTCAGTGCGACTCTTTGTGGAATTATTATACAGCTTTACTGTTTCTATCGTCTCCATATATCGAGTAAGAATCGTGAAGAGGGTGACGAACCGACTGTTTTGTGAGTATTCATTCATTCCATGAGACGAGATGCCTGCGCTTGATTACTGACTGATGTGACACGGCCATGCAGTCAGCAAACAGCCAGCAAGCTTCAGCTGTTTTCAAGCGCATGTGATCTGAGCGTATCGTCCGCTGCTGCAGGTGTAGTCAGGTTGGATGAAGGTGTTGTGTCTATGTGTGGCCTGATGAGCAGTATCATTGCTGTCTATACGCAGTTCAGGTCCAGTCTGTGATGACTAATTTCTAAAACTAAAAGCGTCTTTTACTCTTGTTCCTGCGGCCGTTGTTCCAGAAAGGTCATGGTTTTCATGTGGCACGAGCGTAGATGGTGGGGAACTCTATTGCCAACAACGGTGGACAAGTCGAATTAATGGGGGAAAGGCGTATTCTGGTATTCTGGACAGCTTTGTGAATCGTTGGAGATAAAAGACCTGAGCAGTTGGATAGGCAGGATAGGCAGGATAGGCTAAAACGATCTGTCGAGACACTCAAGTTCCATCACAAAGGGCAAGGTAATCAATAGCAAGAAAGCATCCAATCCTGCCAATTTATCCGTTATCAACCAACCTTGCCCCTCTACAAGGTACAAGGCCTAGACCACTTAGACAGGCCCCAGGCTGACTCCTCATGCCACGCGACAGCCTCGGCGAGTTGTGACCGACCTTCCAGAAGGGGCAAATCAATACGTGGAATGGCTCAATGGCCGTACGCCAAGCCGTGTCAAGAGCTGATCAAACTACCTAGGTAGCCTAGCGAGCCTCAGTTGAGTTAGTGACTCTCTGCTTGATGCAGGGGCACTCTTATGCTGACCACCAGCTCTGCTCTGCGGTTAAATCGCCCCCCAAAGGATCAATCAATCAAATCTCCTTGTTCTCAAGCCGAAGACCCCGGTCTCTTCCCCTCCTCCTCTTCTTCTTTTATTCTCGACCTTTCCCGCTCCGTCTTGTCGATCTCTTGACCTGGATATGGATGTATGTATGTATGTATGTATGTATGTGGCTCACAGACCATCAAATTTCTTTAATTACTTGCGTCTTTTGATACTACTACTCCACCAACACTAGCTTGGTGTCCATTCCTTTTCGACAAAACTGGCCCTGGCCATCATCACCATCTTTTCCACGATAATAAGCAAGACATACATACATACATGCTCCCAATGCCACACGACAAGCCAAAGACCACCGACATCAAAGTCGAAGTGGCACTTACGCGCGATGTCGAGATCATCGAGATGAGAAATATGGGCGAGGCGCCCTCGCACAAGGGAGATACAAAAACGACATGGGAAATTTCTGTGCCGAAACCGGAAGAGAGCAAGGACCCCAACGACTGGTTAAATAGTTTTCGACGCGCCGACCGGAGGAAGATGAAGGGTTGGGATAGAGAGTATCAGCCTGAGCAGAAGCCACAGATTCCAGGCGATCGATTCTACGACTTGCGCGCCGCCAATGCAAAGACGGCAACGTCGGCGCTGGCCCGAGAATTGAAGGGACGACACTTGCAGATGATTGCTTTTGGTGGTGCAATTGGTATGACTCCAATGTTGGGTGCTCGCTGTCGTCAAGTCTTGCTAACATATACAAGGAACTGGTCTCTTTGTCACGTCTGGTACTGCTCTTCACGAAGGCGGCCCAGGCAGTGTCCTTCTATCTTACGTCGTGATCGGCGCTCTACAATACTGTACCATGCAATCGCTGGCCGAATTGTGTGTCATCTTCCCCATCGCCGGATCCTTCTCTGCTTTTTCGACCCGGTTCTTGGACCCTTCGTGGGGGTTTGCGATGGGATGGAACTATTGCCTCCAATGGCTCTTCACCCTTCCTCTTGAGATTATTGCTGGCGCCTTCACCATCACGTACTGGAACGAACATATCAGTAAATCAGTCTTTGTCGCAATCTTCCTCGCCATCATCTTTATCATCAATCTCTTCGGTGTCAAAGCGTATGGTGAAGCAGAATTCGTCTTCTCCATCATCAAGGTCACTGCTATAGTAGCTTTCATGCAAGTTCCCTTCCGACAGAAGTTTTACCACAAGTATACTCAAAACTGACATCTATCCAGCCTTCTAGGTATCGTCATCAACATTGGTGGTGAGCCTACAAGCGGCTACATAGGCGGCCGATATTGGATGGACCCGGGTTTCTTCAACAACGGATTTAAAGGCTTCTGTTCCGTCCTCGTCACATCGTGTTTCTCCTTCACCGGCACCGAATTGATAGGCCTCGCCGCTGCCGAGACTGCTAACCCACGCAAATCTCTGCCTACAGCAATCAAGCAGGTCTTCTGGCGCATCACCATCTTCTATATCGTTTCCCTGATGCTCGTCAGCCTGCTCGTCCCCCATGATAACCCCCGAATTCTCGATGCTAGTATTGCCGATGCATCCGCGAGTCCATTCGTTGTCGCCATCGAGAGTGCTGGCGCGACTATCTTGCCCAGTATCATGAACGCAGTCATTCTTGTTGCCGTCATCAGCGTAGGCAACTCATCTGTGTTCGGTTCCTCGCGAACGCTAGCCGCTCTAGCAGACCAAAGTCACGCTCCGGCCATCTTCTCATATGTTGACAAGCAAGGCCGACCGTTGGTGGCCATCATCTTTGCTTCCTGCCTTGGTCTCTTGGCTTTTATCGCAGATCTTCCGTCGCATGAGATAGTCTTCGATTGGCTGCTTTCGATTAGCTCTCTTGCCACTCTCTTTACATGGGGCTCAATTTGCCTGACACATATCCGTTTTCGAAACGCCTGGGCTCATGCTTCGCACACGCTTGAACAGCTGCCCTTCAGATCACGACCTGGCACATGGGGATCTTGGTTTGCCCTCTCCGGCTATATTCTTATTCTTGCCTCTCAGATGTGGATAGGAATCTCACCTGTCGAAGCAAACAAGAATTCCACAACGGGAGAGACCGTGCAAAACGTCTTCCTTCGCCTTATGGCTGTACCCATCGTCTTGATCATGTACCTTGGTCATAAGCTCTGGTACCGAACGGGCTTTGTTTCTCTGGAGGAAATCGATATCCAAACAGGACGACGATACTATCGCGTCCATTTGATGAGTGACCAGGAACGGGAGGCTCGCGTGGCCTGGCCTTTTTGGAAGAAGGCGTACCGATACCTTTGTTGATGAAAGCGTTTATTTCCATATTCCCTAATTGATCATTCCCTTGGCTTGGGCTCTTTCTTGATGACTATCAGTTCAACCAGTTTTCTTACGACATCATGTGTCGATTAATGTGATATACCTTAACGAATAATGCCTTTGTTGCGGTTTAAAGGGATACCTGTGCTTGCGTGGTAGATGTAATGGTTGATAACGAGTGGTGTGCTCAGAAGGGGAGGTCACTTTAGTGTGAAGAAAAGAGAATAGAAGTAAGCCCCCGCAACACACCCAAAATGAGAGGAACTCATATTAGTAGGGTTGGCTGTCGTATCCATTGACGAGAACGATGGCCGTCTCCGAACGATCGGATCATCAGGTACTAAGCTGCTGCGCCTGGGCAGATCCCTAATCGATCATTTTACGTGCAGATGCGATATTAGATTCTCTGGTACGGTTTCTCAAAACCCCAGTTACCGAGAGCACACTTTCACGCAGGAGGACACTTGGGTGTTGGAGGTCTGTATGGAATGATGAGAGATAAATGGTCCGGCCGTAAGTATTCTCTGGTATACACAATCTGGGTGATACACTGACAATTCATAGCCGCTGATCCTCTGTTCTGGGTGCGCCATGCCAACGTCGACCGTGCCTGGTGGCCCTGGCAGCTTTGTAATCTTGAAGCCCGCAAGCAAGACATTTCTGGAACATAGTCAACTTTGACTGGACAAATGAGATTGGTGGGAGCACGACACTGAATCATCCGACGTTTACCGGTGGGACAGTCAAGCTCGAAGCTGTAGTCTGCAGTGTTATACGCATTCGCAAAGGCCTTCTTTGCTGTGATAATGAGGATAACTACTAGAGTTTATACATGCAAAAGATGTTGAACATCTATCTAGCGTTGCCGGCTGAGCTGAAGACTGTCCAAGTCGAAAACAGGGCTGGCCAATCTGACGTTGTGACCAAAGCTGCATGAAGCCATTTAAGAATTATAATTTATATGTCTTATTCACGAGTCTCTAACAACAGAAGTCTCATTCGAAGACCTCTGGATGTGCACGTAATCATTTATAATATGCATGGCACGCACCCTTATCACGTAATAATGTCTGATCCCCTCAGCTGGCTCTGACCGAGCATATGCCGCTTAAAGGGCGTCGCGATTAATATTCAGTACAAAAAGCCTTTGAGTTGCTACATTTTTAACCACATTAAAAACGGTTCCTTACCAACAACTTCCTTTGGAGTCAACCTCATAGACTTTGATCATGTCAACCTCCGATTCACCAGTCGTCTACCACTACTTGGCCATTGGTAAACTCGGCCGTGGAGAAGTTGTGAAGTAAGTGATCAACTAGACATCCTATGTGGTTTATAATCATCTCAACCGCGTTGTTTACTTCTATTATCTAGCAGATATAGACTAACTCTTTGTTAATAGGCTGTTCTTGATTGATGCAGGCATCGAGTTCAAGGAAAAACGTTACCCGATGGACGATACCTGGCCGGAGATGCGTGAAAAGTTGAAGAATGAGGGCATCACCCGCACTGGAAGCTTGCCAGCTCTCGAGTACAAAGGCCTCATTCTCAATCAGGTTTGTGGATACTCAAAGTCAAATGGATATTAGAACCAGGCTGACTTATTATTAGCACATTTCGATTCTTCGTTTCCTCTCCCGTGATCTTGGTCAATACGATGGCAAGACCAACGAGGACAAATACTTGGTAGATGCCGTGTCTGATATCTACGTTGACTGGAGAGTCTGTGTCCACTTCCTTGCCTGTTTTATCAATATGCTCATCAATCATCCAGGCTGAGTGGGTTTCCAATCTTGGTAAAACAAGTGATGATTTCAAGAACAAGACTGTCCCAAAGTACTACGATCTTCTTGCACAGTACTACGCCGATCGTGAAGGCCCTTATCTTCTCGGTGACCAAGTCAGCTACGCGGATTTTGCGGTCTATCAGTCCATCGACAATGATTCAAGAACCAAAACAATTCCGGTATGTCTCTCTTGTTGCTTTGAAGCAAGTCAACTTCTAACAATCGCTTTAGGCAAACCTTCCAGATGCCCTCATCAAGTTCAAGGAAACATTTGAAGCGCGACCTAACATTGCCGAGTACATCAAGCAGAGTTGAGTACAAGTTTAGCCTTTGCTTTTATATGTATAAGGCCAGTACTCCTGAGGGAGTGGATCAATGTGGACATAGGCACAGCAAGTTAGAAATACGACTTTCATAATGAAGATTCTTCGATGAACAAAGTGATAAAATGAATTTTCCTCATCTTTACAGGCATATAAGATGATGACAAGGACCTCAGCTATCGGGCGGCAACTCACTTACTCCAGCGCCGTCTTACAAGCCCGAGGATATTATATCAAAGGGGAGGGGCGACACAACGGAATCTGGGCCGGTAGAGTTCTATGATATCTCAGTTGCCTTTTGGCTAGAATCTCTTATGATATCCGAGAAGGAAGAGGCGCCCGTGCCCCAGCCAGGTACCATCCCATATGATGCTGGACGGATAGTATCTTGACCTAGTTACACTGAGGTTTTTATTTCTATTGACGATTGTGGTGATCGAGAGTACTGTCCGCCGACATATTGATTGTGAGATCTCAGATCTCTAATATCAGCCTTGCGGATGTCGTAAGTGGTGTGTGAAATCTATCGAAGTTACACCAGATTCGAACAAGCGCATTAGGTGAATATGCTACCGAGATAAACTACAGATGCAGCACAATGCATCGTGATAGAAGCACCGAGCCGGAACCCGATTGAGGGATATGAAGCCAAAAGACAAAAGTTGAGTTGCGTAAGCGGCTGGATAGTCTCAGGCGGAACACGACAACTTATAGCCTGCTCCGCTGCACATTGGTGCTAGTCATGAGCGGTGTAACCTCAAATACTATGGCAATGGACAGTGAAAGTACTTCAAACGTTTCCCAGTGAGCATCTCCCATTGCATTTCTATCTGGGCCTTAAGCATAATACACACTGCATACATTCACCCTTGCTTAACAACAGAACGAATCCAAGGCCCTCCAGATGATACAGCCACAATGCGTCCACTACTCGCTCTCCATGTGCCCAGCCCAAGAAGTTTACCGTTCACGACGTGGTATGTTCCAACAAGAGGATATTGCACTATTCCCACAGACTCCTTCAACACAAGGTCATACTCGCGAGGCATGATTCTTCATTGCAACACGCGAGCCTCTTCCAGTGGCGAATTAGCAGAGGATAACTTTTCAAGGACAGATATCCACTCGGTCTGGTTAATATCATCTCCGAATACGATACCATCACCCTTTCCGCTGCGGATTGCCTTGAGAATGTAACCAGTCTGGACATCTGGTGAGGCCTTGGAGTTCTCAAGCAGTTCTCGCATTTCAAGCGAGTTTGGCAGAATTGTGGTCACAATCCCCCTGTCAAGAGCTTCAGCTTGCGCTGATGTGAGCACTTGTCGAGTCTTCAACTGGGGAATCTCTTGTTTGATGATACCAAGCATGCGCTTATCATGGACTAGTAAAACTGTCCGCAAGTCGTTGAAATAGCGTAGAGCTACTTGTCGAAGTAATTCTGGCTCCATTCCCATGAGTTCTCGCTGTCGTAGCTCAAGACCGACCTGGTGGATCTCTTCCCACGTCTCTCCTTTGCTCGTCACAAAGATTGGATCTCTCGATGTGTAGTCCGAGCAATTGACGATACAGCAAAGTCGATAGCCACTCTTACTCGTAGGGTCCGAAAAGATCCGGGGGATCATTTGGAGTGATGAGTCGAGGTGTGGTGCCGAAGCGACGCTTCACTGCGTCTCGAAACATGTGAATATCGATTCCATTCTCTTCGCCTTTTAGAAGATGCAACGGATATCTTGGGTCGAAGAGTTCGAACAGGCCATCGAGAATCTGCGATATGTTAGAGTCAAGAGGATAACGACTATTTGACTACTAAGTTGACTTGCCATTTGCGGATCCGTGGCACCCACTAGCTGTGGCGATTTCTCTTCAACACATTGGTTCAGAGCTTTGGCTCATAGCCACGGGGATGACTCCCAATACTGACTTGGGTAAGTTGATGAGTAGACATGTTGACAAAATGGCTACACGTAGGTTTGCTTGCTCTTCTAGTTCTACGCGTGGTTAGTATGATCCTTTATATGGACAGATACATGGTTAAGCGACCGAGATCAACCACTACCTTTGATTGTAATTTGAGACGGATATGATCGGCTGAAAAGTGTACACAACGGAGAGCAGGTTGCAAATTGTGTATCCTGGTAGTCCTGTCAGATGCCCGGGTCTTCAGCTGCTGCGGGACATAAGCAGAGCGTAACACGACATGGTTGATCACATTGTCAGTTGCTGCGCCAGCCATCTGATGGTACCACCTAAAAGGCGATTGTGCCAGTACTTCATGTTGCCATCGAGAATGCTGTGTACTTTCTGAAGCTAGTAGGCGTCTATATGTATCCAAAGACAGATGCAAGTCTCAGTTTAGTGCAAATGGTGGCTTAGACGTATCCAGCTGTCCGTGCCATCCATCATGTACGTCGATTTTTACCTAAATGTCTTTTTGCTCTCTTCGGGTACACTATGAGATAGATAAAAGGTACACAGTTCTAGTGAATATTTGAGAGGGCATGCTCAATGTTACAAAACGCTTGCAACCATGCATCACCTCATTCGTTCTGTTCATCAGGCCAAGGCCAATCCCCAAAACCCCCGACCTAACCTTGCAGCCATTGATATGGAAAAAAGGCCTGTAAACAGTCCTAGAACCCTTTTCCCCGTCTTGACTAAACAACTCCAGATACGAGCTCATTGAAAGACTCGTCAGAGACACAAGCCCCCAAAACACCTATCGCCACAATGTCTATACAAGTGTGACTGGCGGCGGGTCAAGTTCCCAGTTCATGTTCTTCGCCACTGATGCGCTCGAGAATCGTCTTCACAGAGACTATTTTGGACAGTTCTTGCGAAACATGGATGTGATCAAGCATGGCGATTGGGTTTTGACAACTCACTGGGCAGGCGATCTTTATAGGTACGTTGAAAAAGCTATATGACTGATAAATACGAACACTAAGTCTTTCAGATCCCTTGACCTGACACTAGAGATCATGGAGAACGCAGGCGCATCTGTTCTAGCTGCTGGATGTGTCATGCCCCCTCCGAAGGTCATTGGTCTTCTCGGAGACTTCCACGTCAATGTCTTGACTGGAGATGCATGTCAGATTGTGTCAGTTGTTCACTACATCTCAACTCTTTCCCCAGCAGAAAGGGAGAAGATCAAACTGGACAAGATCATTTATACCTCAGAGGTGCTTACCGCGGCGCAGAAGAAACATATCTATGCTGTTCTCGGACCTGTCAAGATCTGTTCTATCCTCGGTAGCTCTGAAGCTGGTCCATATGGTATCAGCAATCCTGATCTGACCATGGCAGACCCAGCAGCAGACTATGCAGATTTTGTCTTTGATACTTGAATGACCCTATTCGAGATTCTGCCTCTGTCTTGTGCAGAGAGTACCTCCACTCCTGAACCTCTTCTTGAAGGGAAAACGGGTATGATTGCACAGACATCTCTTTCTCGTTTGCGCAATCCTTTAGTTCGATATATGACGGGTGACATTAGCTCTCTTCACCCTTTACCTTCCAAAGCCCGTGATCTGATCGACGAGGCTCACTGGCCGTACATGCGCGTGCTTCGTCTGAAGGGTCGGGACCAACGCTTCAGCTTTCTCTGGGATAGATCATGCATCGACTTTGGGGTGATTAGTGAGGTGATGGCGCAACACAACCTCGGCGTGCTACAGTGGCAGATCATCTTGGATCGCATAGAGCCATCTCAAGAGGCCTCACTCGAGGTTCGCCTTTTGTGCTACCAGCGGAATGAAGAAGTCCTCTCCAAGTCAACCGTCGTAGATCGGTTCAGGGACTTCTTTGGTGTTTCTGAGGCAAATGAGCATCGGTTCCGGGTTACTTTTGTTGATACCCTTACAGGATTTGAGTTGAGCAAAACGGGAAGAAAGGTTACCAAATTGATCGATCGGTCTTCTTAGATGAATGCATCATGGCTTTTTCTTTCATCAACAGAATTTAAATAAATAAAAAGTATTTGCATATTTCTGTAAAGCAAGGCCTTTGCGAAGAGGCAGATGTTTGTGTACGGACCCGCGGAGGCCCGGAGACCGACCCTCCGATGACCCGGAACCGCGGGGCCGGTAAAGTGTGGGGATCGGGATGTCTAGAGAGCCACGATGAGTCGATTCCAAAAAGGGCAATCCTCATTTCGACTCATTCTGGCGTAGATGCGAATCAAGATATATATATATTCATCTTTTATTGCATTTCTAGGTCACACACTCAACTTGTGCATCCTTGCAATAGCAACCTCTAATCTCACAAGACAAACCTCCATCTCAACTTCCAACACCAAACCAAACCAAATCAAACGATCGGCTATAACTACAGTCAATATGGCAGACATAGGGGTTGTCGTGGACGACCAGCAGCAGCAGCAGCAGCAGTCACTGAAAATTGCACAAACCCCTTCCTTCTGCAGACTCTGCAACGTGGAATTACGAGGTCTTCAGACATGGAAATCCCACCTCAAAAGTGATGCCCAGTAAGCTACCCAATGTCAAATCAGTACAACATCATACTCATATCGATACCAGTGTCTTTAAGCTCCAGTCAAAGGCCACAGAACCAGGGACTGACACATCGCCACCAACACCTCCTTGTACAACAGATGTCCGTCAAACGAAAAGTCGAGACAGAGTTGAACCCGATGTAAACATTGACCAAGACCTTGATATCGACAGTGAAGAGGACGAGGACGAAGATGAACTATTCATACCAGAATTCGTTCAGGGGAACTGCCTATTCTGTACCCACGACTCCAATACATTAGACGACAACATGACACACATGGCCACAGCACATGGCTTCAATATACCCTTTCAAAATCTCCTGGCCGTCGATCTTGAAACGGTCGTATCCTACTTCCACTTCATCATCTATGCTTATCGAGAATGCATATGCTGCAGTACACGACGAAGCACCCTCGAGGGTATTCAGCAGCACATGATGGCCAAGGGGCACTGCCGCTTTGACATATCCCCAGAAATCGAGGAATTCTACCAAATGGCACAGTCTGATAATATCTTGACTGAAACCACACATGATCCAAGCATACCTGTGCGGTTACCATCAGGAAAACTCATCTCCCATCGCAATCATCTCGAAACCCAAGAACCTCGACCTCCTCGCCGACAAGCCCCAGATCAAGGTCCTCTAGAGTCCGATCCCTTGGGTTCGAGCCCACCGTTATCTCCCAGTCTCGAAGTCGCCCACAGGGGAGGAGTCCACGGAAGGCGTGAGATTGTGCGGGCCAACGAGGCCATACTCGCCGCACAACTGTCGAGACTCAAGGTAGTCGGTGATAGAGCACAGCAAAGGGAGGAGAAGCGGTGGCGAGGGAGGTTGGAACGAGCCAATAACGCGTTTGCGCAGCATCGATTTGTAGTAGATTCTGGTGATGCACGGATGGGTCGTCAATTCAGATTCTAGTGAGGTTGGTAGATGCTATCAATTCTTTCTACCCAACAGTTGTAATTTTAGTAAATGCTATATAACCAGTCAACTAGGACTCGGTATCATTGTGATGAAAAGCAGTGGTAGAACCACATTCAGTTTTGACTGTGGATGACAAAAATGTGTGTCTGACGATCTCCCACCAAGTGGTGGCTGTATCTCGTCTATCTTGTTCAGCGAAAAGGTAGCACGAGCATGAGATGAGCCAAACCGGGCACAATGATAAACCAGAGTCATCGAAGAACGTCAATAGATCTGGCGGGCAGATTGAAAGTTTTATACGTCTTCAATGTCGCGTAGCGTTATGGAAGCACTGACTCTGTGCTAAGGTATGCGACCTAGCAGTAGGTCTGGAGCATTTGCGCTCTGAGATCTGCAAGCATGGTTCCTTCATCCAGTACTTTCTAGGCCTGACATTCGAGATAGTCACAGAGCGGTGACCAAACCGGCAAAGGGTGTGAAGATTGGTACAAGCCTGGGCAGTCCTATCAAAGTGGAATCTGCCCTACTGGTAGCCTTGTGCATTGACGCTGACTTGTCCAAGGGAAAGCCACCTCACATGGCGAAGTTCATCGTGGAAGGACCAATTTAAACTCTGACAAAGGCGGTCTAGAGCCCGGCGGTTGGGCGATGGGTCAGCTAGACAAGTGTTGCTAACTCTCGGTCTCGATATCCGTTGCCAGCCGTGAGGGCGACGATGGTGGACAGATCTAAGTATCCAATGCCGAACCCATAGCGAGCGGGCAGTTGCACAAATGGTACGGGACACCATCTGTGAAATAAATGCAGACGCTGACATTATTAAGACTATAGTCGTATATGTACAATGTAATTGTGTGATTAAATCGTCCCTCATCCTTACGTTAGCTTAGCCACCTTTGTCTCGTCGTTAGCAGTGGGCGTCTTCTCGAAGCGCGACCAAACCCGGAGCATCAGCTGGTTCAGGATGTACAAGCCAATCGCCAGACCAACAGCGCCCATGACGAACCAGACCCAGGGTCGGTCGCCAATCCACATGAGCGTCTTGGTGTCGCTGTGGTGCCACGACGCACCCTCGTAATCGGTAACGTAGGGCGCCAGCTCAGCAGCGCTGATGACCTGAACCGTGTTGTCGGGGAGCGAGGGCTGCTCGAGCAGGTAGTTCTTGAGAGCCATGGTGAGGAAGAGCGGACCGGCCGAGGCCATGACGGCGACGTGGGGGAGCAAACGGGCCCAGGGGCGGGTGATGTCGTTGTAGAGTTGGATGCGGGAGAGAGCCTTTGTAATGGCTGGGTGGTTAGGCGAGGCGATCATCATATCGTTGGAGACGCCGGTGGGCGAGGTGGATTTGAAGACGGCGAGGTGGGTGGCTCCGCTGGCCTCGATCTGGTGGAGGGGAATGGTCTCGTTGCAGAGCGTGTCCATGTCGAGGTAGATGCCGCCGTAATGATGGAGGACAAAGTATCGAATGGCATCGGCACGTTGAATGTTGAAAGGATAGGTGTCCCACGTATCCAAGAACCAAGGGTATTCTTCCAAGATGAAGTCGCGCGCCCGCTCGTCGGTCCAGTGCTGTAAAAAGTAGTCAAATTAGTATTATTGATTCACGGCATTCCAGTCAAAGTCAACGCACCATGTATTCAAACTCGGAATATGAATCCTTGCAGCTCTGCACCAGATGTGTCCACGCTTCGGGAACTGTCTTGTTGGCGCTCGTCTGATGGAATATCCTCGGTATCGTCTGTTGCTCTGGGAGATCGAAAGAGGTGTCGTTCAGGGGGAGAGTGAGTCGGGCGCCAAACATCTCTTCATTGCGGAGGAGGAGGGTGATGAGAGGCTCAAAGGCCTTTACGAGTACAGCGACGATGATGATATCGATCAGGAGAAGTATCACAGCTGCTCTTCGGAGTCTTGGCAATCGAAGGTACTTTTTAGGGACCGACGTCGCCCATTCCAAGCGCTCTTCATCGTAGGGCGTTTTGCTGTCGGCAGCAGGCGCGCGGCCTCTGGTTGGAGAAGTGGACATTGAATTAATAGGTAGTTTAATAGAAGAAAGAAGAGTAATGGTTTAAATCAAGATGAAGACGAATCCAAGACGCGACATTGGGCGGAGGCGGGCGTGTCGTAGATTGCGCGGTTTTGAATGGTGATGCGAAGATTAAGCTTGATTTCATCTCCAGTGACAGGAAGGGGATGACCCTTTTCCAGTGGACCTCAGCCTCAGCCTCAGCAAATGGAGGCGGAGCAAGACCGAAAAAATTCTTTGTGTTGGGGGCGCAACGAGCGCCGTAAATGCCTGGATTATGACCTAGGCTTAGGTAGGTGGACGCATCACCCCACCCGACTGTAAGGGTGCTACCGACCTGCTGTACTCTAATCACTACTGTCACCTGTGTAGGTAGTGTGTATAGGTTAGATGAGCGACATTAGGTATAGCGGATACAGTAGATGATGGCCCCCTTGATCTAATTTAGCCTAGGCACATCGAATTACAGGCTCCCCCCCTCCCCATAAAAATCAAATACGTCAGAGCTAACTAGCGCGCGCGGGCCATCACTGGCACTCAGGGGCTGAGCATGCATGGATCCATGCATTTTTATTGCGCTGCGGTATTGTCAACGTAAACACACATGCTACCTCTGGCCAAACGCAGTCAAGCGGTCTTTTCCGCCTTGTCATCCCTTGCAATCTTTCAAGCTGCCGTCCGGCTTTTGATCCTTGTCTATGCTGGTCGGAGGCACGGAGCAAAGCTTTTCCCGGTCATCTAGAAAATCTCCGAGTATTCCGGTGTAAATGCTCTACGTGAGTATTATGTGCTTGCGTGCCGTGTCTGGGCAAACATAACATACTTTTGTTCCTGTTTTTTCAACGCAATTCAGTTCCAAGAAAGTCAATCCGG
The DNA here is from genome assembly GCA_021655885.1 of Fusarium abutilonis. Taxonomy (NCBI): domain Eukaryota; kingdom Fungi; phylum Ascomycota; class Sordariomycetes; order Hypocreales; family Nectriaceae; genus Fusarium; species Fusarium abutilonis. The sequence continues at coordinate 23,930 of JAJJWN010000357.1, forward strand.
GACATGCCGCAGGTGTCGACATAATGGTTCAAACTCAGCAAAAAGAAGAGGACTTGGGAAAGCCACAGTTTGCCTACCATGCCGTCGTCGAGCCAATTGTACGTATATTTACTTCCATCTCCATCTCCATTGCCATTGCCATTGCATCCCCATTCCCGACTCTGCTGCCACATGTAAAATAGCTAACCATGGTACGTGTTATCGGATACAGTTCATCATCAGTGTCATGGTAGCGTCCTGCTACTTCAACCGTCTACGAAACTACTCAATCATCCCCTCTCCCAAGGAAGATCAGGGCCTGCTTGGCAAGTCCAAGATTGAGCCATGGGACGAAGACGACGTTTACGACGAGCAAGAGAGACTCACCCTGGCCGACTCTTCTTCGCCGACCGAAACCCATCATCCCAAGAAGCGAACATGCTGCGGCACCGTCATCCGCACTCCCAACTCGTCGCGATACGCAAAGTATTGGCATAGCCGGTTTATACAAAAGTTTCCCTTCCTCGTCGAGATGTTCTACTGGGTTGTCAACTTGGGCTTCTACGTTAGCGTTAAGTCGGCCAGTGAACTTGTCGCGGCCACCGACGGTATCTGGCAGACGGCAGAGAATCATGGAAAAGCCGTGCTTTGGTTCGAACAGGAGGGACCTTTCAGCTGGTTGTTTCCATTGCGCGAGGTCGATGTGCAGACCTTCTTCAGGACTGATCACCAGACCATGCTTACCATCCTCAACCGGGCATACTCTCTGATCCACATCCCGGTTACTGTCAGGTACGCGCAGTTCTCGTTTCGGACCGTAAAATACCATCTAACGATTCCTATAGTTTTCTTGCATGGTACTACTACGCCGCACCAACTCATGCCCAGTTCGCCGAAGCCCGTCGTATGATGACCCTCACCAACCTCTTCAGCTTCGTCGTCTTCACCACGTACCCCTGCATGCCCCCGCGCCTACTACCCGAAGAATACGGCTTCTTCGATACGGTCCGTCGCGAGGACGCCGAGTCCATCTACGCGACCAACAAGTTCTTCAACCAACTTGCCGCCTTTCCCTCGCTACACTTTGGCTACTCGTTCTGTATTGGTACCGTGCTCATGTACCACTCTGGTATCTTTCGCCGTCGCTTGGCGCCCCGCGAGAAGCGCATGTCCAAGCTGTGGCAGGTCTTTTTTGTCGTCCTGAGCATTGTGTACCCGGCCTTTGTATTGACCATCATCGTGGCCACGGCTAATCACTACTGGCTCGATGCCATGGCTGCCACGGGTGTTGTGCTTGCCGCCTGGCTGAGCAACCGCATTCTGCTAGGTTTGCTGCCGCTCGAGGACCTCTTCCTCTGGTGCGTCAAGCTGGAGAAGCCTTTCCCCACAACCGGCAACCGGGGGGGCAAGTGAATGAAGTTGATGCCAATTCATGCATATCATGGATGTTACTATATCCATGCGATGATCTAGCACACGGAAGAGCAGTGTACTATATAATGAATGAACCATTTTAATGTTAATATAGAGTATAATGCCAATCTAATTCACAATTCCTACCATACCGTCCCACGATCTGGGAGCTTACTGCGACGCACCATGACATGTGATCAATACGCGTCTCTGCGAGGCTTACGAGTCATCAATGCACCCACCATGCATCGATGATCGGTGAGTGTAAGATTATGGTGGAGAATAACTCCCCCCTTATGCGTCCGTTCGCGAAGTGAACGTGGATAAAAAAGGGGTTGACCAAGGGCATGAAAAATCGACGGCGAGTTCTTGTTCTGCCGGACATCCGAAGCTATGTAGATAATTCCTTGAAGAAATGGTAAACGGGTCCGAAAAAGATACAATTTTTTGCTCTGGTCAGATGAATTGACCCTGGGCTGTGTTGGCAGATGTATGACTGTAGGTGTAGGTACTGTAGACGCGCGGCGTAGTTGAGACGTCAACACAAATAACATAGCAATCACAAGGATCAAGGCTAAGTCTCACGCTCTGTTTCGAATATAACTAAAATGTTGGAGAGACTAGACAACCTGGTTAATGGTCATGATGTTGACGGTATTTACTATTTTATGCTGAATGCCGACATGCCACCATTCCCAGCCTGGCATGGGCCTGGATGACTAGCCCTTTTACCCTAGAGCTCTTTACCGTAGGGCTCGGGCTTCACAATTCAGACGAAACACGTTGTTTTGTATCATTTTATGATCAAGCCGAGGGGCGATTTGTCGAAATCGGTGTTGATGTTGATAACATACTGTGGCAATTGGTTCAAGTAATGGTATTTACCCTCTACAACTAGAGAGTGTCGAGTGTTGGTTCATTAGACACCGGGCCATAAGGTACAGGACAGGAATTTGTTATCTGCTGTGGCCAACCATCAAGACATTGGTAAGAAAATTTAATTGCATATTTTTTCCCCTCCTCCCACAAGCCCATAGGCTGCTCAGTTAATCATCCCATCGTGACATCGTTGTCTCGTCGCATCTACTTCTTGGAGGCAGCCTTGGCGAGGTCGGCGAGAGCCTCACGGCGCTTGAACTTGGCGTCCTCAATGACACCGGCGTCAGCGTCGCTGGAAAAATTGCCGCTCCAGGTGACAAAAGTATGGCCCTCGTGCTGGCCCGAGGTGACGGCGTAGGCGCGAACGGTGCTGACGACAGAGGTGTAGCTCAGGGCAGGCTGGGACGAGATGACGCTGTAGGTGATGTAGTGGTCGATGCTCGAGTGCTCTTCCTGCTTGACCTCGAGAACGGTTCCGTCCTTAAAGGTCCACTTGACGATGTCGGTGTCGGGAGATACGCCCTTGACCCATTCGCTCTTGTCGAGGGCAGAGTAGAACTTGGAGAAGTCCTGGAGCTTGATGAGGTGCCAGACATCGCTGAAGGGAGCTTCGATGACGGCGGACTCGAGGACCGAGGTGGAGGTGGGAATGGGGGACATGATGATTGTGTTTTGACTGAGCGAAGAGATTGATTGATTGATGGATGGAGTGAGAATGAGTCTGATGATCTCGAGTGCTTGCTTGAGGGGTCAAGTCTTGAAAGATGTGGTTGTCTCACTGGTGTCGTCATAGGCGGCAGCTCTGCATCGGGGTAAGTAAGAGCTGCTCCCCAGCAGCACCAACCTATTGCAGGAATGCCGTGCCTCAGGCAATCACATGTCGTCACGATCACACAATTCAGTTGGGTTTAAGGACATCTACTACATTTGCTAAACAGTTGAACATTTCCTCTTGCGAAGAATCTTTTTTTTTTCTTTCTTTTTTTATTTTAATCCTTATCTGAAGGGAGGGGGGGGTACAAGCTGAGTGGGACCTCACGATAAGAGCTGGTACTTTAGTAGGTATCTGAGGAAGAAGAAGAAGAAGAAGAAGAAGCGCCTATGAGATTGACCTGGCACCATCAATTCAGATAACAATAATATGAAATGTCGGGGGTTTGACTCAGCATATGAGGTAGGGAATAGAATATTTGGGCGGATTGATGCCCTCTCTTTATATAAATATCTAGTACCTTACTTAGATACCTAGGTACTGATCGCTCTGCTGGACCCTACCAGATTCTTGTAAGCCGATGAGTCTGGATATCGCAGATCCTACAAGTTTGGCTGCATCAAAGTTTCGAACAAAATCATAGTAGAAGTTGATCATGTTCGCTCCAAAGTCCACAGCTTTTGGCTCCATGGCACTATATATTTAACTATGATACAGGTAACAAATAATAGTACATCCTGAATCTCTTGCAATACCTCTTCGAGCAACTGCTTAATCGTGGGAGCCCGTTTCCGATGCCTCACCTTCCAGCTCCTTCTTCTCCTTCTCTCGCTTCTCAATCGTCGTCTGCTTCTCCCACATGGCATGATATCGACCTCCAAGAGCGAGCAACTCGGAGTGTGCACCTCGCTCGACTATCTCGCCCTTGTGGAGCACGATGATCTGATCGGATGTCGTGATGGTCGAGAGGCGATGGCTAAGTAGGCTGGTTAATAAGTGTAGGTTGGGAGGTTGAAACGACTTACGCAATGGTGATGGTTGTTCGTCCGGCTGTGACTCGCTCAAGAGCGTCCTGGATCTGACGTTCAGTGTGCGAGTCAAGAGATGCAGTGGCTTCATCCAGGAGCAGGATACGTGCATCCTTGAGAATGGCTCTCGCGATGGCAATCTATAATCATGTCAGTCAACCCACGCACAAATACGATGAACGAAAGCAATGGCATACACGCTGGCGTTCGCCTCCAGAGAGCTTCAGTCCTCGCTCTCCAACTTTAGTCTCATATCCATCCGCGAAATTGAGGATACGTTCATGGATATTGGCAGCCTTGCACGCCTCGTACACATCGGCTTCTGACGCATCTGGTCTGGCGTAGAGCAAGTTGTACATGATGGTTGCATTGAACAGCACTGTGTCTTGTGGCACAACCCCAATGTTCTTACGTAGACTGTCGAGCTTCAAGTCCCTGAGATCGTGGCCGTCGATGGTGACGGAGCCACCAGAAACGTCGTAGAAGCGAAAGAGAAGCTTGAGGCAAGTCGATTTTCCGCTGCCGGATTCTCCTACAATTGCAGTCTTTGTACCGGGGGCCACAGTGAAGTTGAGTCCATCAAGAACAACATCGCCCTTCTTGCTTTGGTAGGAGAACTTGACATCGTTGAAGGAGACCTCTCCTTGTGGCGAGGGTAGTCCAATAGCATCTGGCTTTTCGACAACCCCTGAAGTTTCTTTGAACTAATTCGGTCAGCAGTTGTTCGAGAAAGTCGTCTCCGAGGTGAGGATCAGGGAAACTCACCAGATCAAGTAGACGCTCAGCCTCGATGAGGTTGTTTTGCAGCATGGTGTAGTACGTGCCAAAGAAGTTCAGAGGTCCCTGTAGCTGCACAAAGTAGTTAATGAGACTCACAAACTCGCCAACCGTCTGCTCACCAATGGAAATCTTGTATGCCGAGACAGAGACGAGAAGGGCAGTACCAAGACTGAAGATGGAGCTCTGAGTGAGGTTGAGGAAATTGAGCGACCACTGTACCAGTCGTTCAGCGCGTTGGAAAACCATGACATGGTCCCTGAATCTTGCAGTCTCGCGAGGAATAGCACAATTATGCTGCACCGTCTCGTATGCAACAATGGCATCCGTTTTGACCGCCTCCATCTCACGCGTCTTCATCGCCATGTCCCTTCTTTGCTTACCGCGATACTTGGCTACATAAATAGTGAGGAAGATGTACGACCACATGATGAAGAAGACAATAATGGTGTAAAAGGCATCGTACTTGACAAAGAACAGGACACCGGCGACAAAGATATCAAAGACCATGGGGAATACTTGGAAACAGAAGCTCTCGAGGAAGGTGTTAATCGATGCGCCTCGACTGAGCGCACTGGTGACTTCGCCGACTTTTTTGTTCAGGTGAAACTCAAGGGAGAGGCCCAAGACGTGTTCAAAAGCCGCAGAGGATAGCCTTCGGAACAGAGATTGGGAAACTGGAAGCCAAAGAAGAGCTCTGGCGGCACCGAGAACTCCTTGGTTACCTTGCAGAGCGCGGTACACGACATAAAGGATGATTTCCTTGTATGGCAATTTGCCCTCACCGAGATTGTCGACAAGAACACCCAGTTGAACGGGTGCCAAGACGTTTACGGTGCGCTGGCATACCAAAAGCACGAGACAAACTACTACAATAGCCTGATAGATTGGGGAGTCTTTGGGCCTGGTCAAAGTCAGCCAGGAAGAGAGGGAGGGTTCTGATGCAAACGTCATACCATAGATAGGGGAACAGAACCCTGAATCCAGCAAAGTAGTCCAGCCAGCCCGTGCCTGAGACCTGGGTCCTTCTCACTGGTTCTGCTGCTAATATCTGAACACTGCCATAATTCTGGCTTGTACCATTTCCGTTTTCCAGCAGTGATTGTCGTTCCTCGAGAACAGACTTGGGTTCGAGGGCCTTGAGCTTGTACTCTCTCAGACCAAGTGCACCAATCATGAGAGCGAGTACAGCAATTCTGGACGAGGCTAAAAAGTTAAGAGTATCGACAAAGCCTGGAGACACGCGGAGGCGAGGTTCGACAGAAGACAGGACAGCCGCAATGACAATCTCTGTGAGTGCACCCATGCTCCATGCGAGACAATGCGCTGAGCTTGGAGACCATGGTCCTTCGGGATCGGGGAGAAGACCAGCTAGAAAGTAGAGAAGAACTCCGACAAAAGAGGCCTGGAATGGTCAGTAGATGCACATGTATGTTAGCAAAGTACATACTAGATAGGCGCTAAATGAGAAGACTATATTGCCTGTCACATCGCGCTGATCGGCAAAAACCTCACGTGTAGTCAATACAATGCTAGCAATTAGCAAAAGAGACAAGAAGAGCTGAAAGATCCATATCAATCTTGCGTGGAATTGTCGAATCTTGTCAGCTTGTTGCTTCTGCTCAGTGTCTAACGCGTTTTGACGCGACTCTGGATCCCCATGGCGATTTCGATAGAACTGCCACGATTGTGAACCTAATAACGCGACAAAGAGGATGCAGGGATAAGTATAGAAGCCTATCTTCAATCCCAATTCGGCCGAGGCCATGACGAGAGAATTGATCTGTTGTACAAGTGATGGCACGATTTTGGTGAGCCGTGAGAATGGATGTCAATGTAAACCTCGGCACTTTGATCTTCCGATGACGCCGACTTGTAAAGATTACTAATCATTTCTAAGCGGATGCTGAATTCGTTTACTGACTTATAACCACTCTCTCTAGAAGTTGAACGCAAGATGTGTTGAAACCATATTTACACGGGTGATATTCTGTGGCTTTCAAAAGCAATCAGGGCAATGCAGATACTACTGTGCAGTAGCATCCATTCTAGGTCACGAGAGTATGCTTTTCGCAATGCATACATACCACTTTAAGAGCCCATAGAGATGCATTTGCCCCCAATGGACATGGAAGCACGGGTAATAGGCACCCGGGGTCTCAAGGAGATTGCTTCTGAAACACAACTGCAAAAATGGCTGCATCGCAAGGCTCTCTCCAAGGCGCCACGTTGCTCTGACTATAACGTTCGTCATCATGGACCACTGGCCATTGATCGGCGTGCAACGGGAAAGATGCAACTGGATCCTAATGAGTTGTTGGTGTAGAATGCCCAGACAAACAAAGCATATCGTGCCCCTCACACAGATGGCTTAGAGTCATGCAACTATGTGCTGTACAATATGCAGGAGCCCGACCAACTGATCGCAATTCAACTACCCATTAAGTAGGCTTCAGGGAATAGATACGATGCGCGGATATTAATCAACAAACTCGAGCTCATATACTACTGGACGCTTTTGGTGGAACCAATTCCTGTTGTTCTTTTACCCTTGATTTGTTGCAGTTGTGGTATTCTATTTGTCTATATTTTCCCTTCCGCCATATCGTTATATTAACATAGGTGATTGTACACTCTTTTCCATAATGGCCAGCTTTTTCTAGCTTCTTCTTCCTCAGAGTTCCAGACTTGAAGGTACCGCCGCCCCGTTTTGATATCTATGTCTCTATCGCGAACCACCGAGGTGCGCATCCAAAGTTTATGACTAAAGTAAAAAAGAAGAATGATGGGAACGGTCAAGACCTGAAGAAAAAAGTTCTTGGTCCATTCTGACGTGGTCAGAGGTGGGTTACCCTCAGGCACGATTGGATAAATTGCAACCCATATCTGCATCACCAAAACCATACCATAAGCGCTCAGCGCTATCCAAGATCCCCAAGTGCCGAATTGGGAACAGAAGGCGAGTTGTGAGATGGTATATCCAGATAACTTCCAAGCCTTTCGAAATCTGATGTGGCATAAACAGATACTCGCCCATGTGAAAAGCGTGCTCAAGCCACTGATAGCTAGAAGCCAGTTGAAGATTTCGTTATGAACCTCCGAGTTGGCGACAAAGGCCAATAATCCCACAGTACAGCAGCAGATGATAGCTATGAGTGGGCGTCCAGTCCGGTCGATATAGGCAAAGATCTTTGGTGCCAGGGACTGCTCAGCCAGGGCCGCAATTGTACGAGATGAGGCATATACAGCTGTGTTGCCAACACTAATCAGAGATATCAGAATGACGGCATTCATAATATCAGGTAGAATCTCTTCACCGCCCTTCTCGATAGCGATTACAAAGGGTGAGGCTGAAGCATCGGATCCGTATTTGGCACCTAATAAACGGGGATCGTCGTGTGGTACAAGCAAGCCGATGAGAAGAATCGAGAGGACATAGAAGATCATGATACGCCAAAAGACTTGTTTGACAGCAGCTGGAAGAGATTTCTTGGGATTTGATGTTTCTGCTGATGCCAACCCGACCATTTCTGTGCCGGCAAAGGAAAAGGTTGCTGTTACTAAGACGCTGGCGAAACCTTTGAAGCCGTGGTTGAAAGCGCCAGGACTGTGCCAGTAGGTGAAGCCAATGTAGCCACCTTCGGGATCTCCTGCGATATTGATGATGATGCCAAGAAGGCTGTATATCACATTAGCCTTCATGGTGAGGACTGGGGACTATAGTTCTTACATAAATCCTATGATGGCTGTTATCTTGACGGCCGAAAAGATGAACTCAGCCTCGCCATATCCTTTTACTCCGAGTAAGTTGATGCCGAGGATGAGAACGAAGAAGAGGACGACGAAGACGGATTTGCTGGTGGTTAGATTCCAGTAGTTGGTCGTGAGTGCGCCTGCGAGGATCTCGAGTGGTAGCACAATGAGATACTGGAGTGTGTAGCTGAACAGAGTTAGGACCGATGAACACGCTCATTCTCACGCAATTGAAAGTTGCTTACTTCCAACCCATTGCAAAGCCCCAAGATGGATCCAAGAAACGCGTCGAGTAATTGGCAAAGGAACCGCCGACAGGGAACGCAACCGCAAGCTCACCTAAGGCTTGCATTGTGAAAAACTGCATTGTGCCCATGACGATGAAGGAAATTAGCAACGAAGCTGGACCTCCGCGATACAGAGCAACTCCGGATGCGACAAAAAGACCGGTTCCTGAGACAGAAGTAAGCAATAGTGAAGGACAAATCTTGCTAGAGCGACATACCAATTGAACCTCCAAAAGCAATCATCTGCAAATGGCGGTTCTTGAGCTCACGAGCCAGAGCTGTATTGGCAGAATTGTAATTCGCCTTTGTCATATTGAACAGTCGTCCATTGGTAGCGTAGGACGTGTTGTAGCTGCTCAAGCTGTACTCATCTTCGGAGCGACTCGGTGGAGGAGCGCGGCTGAAGCTCTGCAACAGGCGATGCAGGATCCCAGCTGAATCAAACTCATGCCTCAGAGACAGAGACTCAGGCCCGGCAGCGTCATCATCGTTATCCTTATTCGATGGTTGAGACTGAGGCAATGCCTGCATCTCAAACTCGCGTTGGTAAACCATGGTCGGCTACGAGGTCCGCGCCTCAACCCGTTGAGTTTATGATGACAGCTGGAGTTTTTCCCCAGAAAGGGGAGGATCTCGCTAGACTATGTCCCCAGCAGCACATCGCTCACTGCACGTGCCGTCTGCCACACAAGCTAGACTTGTCTTGTGTTGGATGTGCAAGGGGAGGAGATCAGTGCGCTAACGAGGGCGAATCGCTATAGTTTCCGATTCCCCCGATCGTTTTGTTTGCGGGCCGTGATTTTGATTCTCGTTACATTTTCATCCCTTGATTTCTCGTGTCAAAGGGAGATGGGGAGAGAATATTTGCATCATCACTCGTGGAGAGGTTTATTATTGTTACTTACTCTTTCTGCTGCCCCTTGTCCTCGACGCATGGCGTGAGTATGATCTGACCTCACGTTGGACAGGCTTCAAACTCTAAAGAGTCGCAGCACTAACTTGAAAAGGAAATCGATTTATGAATGACTCAGGTCAAACACGCGTTGGCGCCCTATCCAAGTCGATCTGAGCCTTGCTTGCTGCGAAGACAAACATGGAAGAACTATTATTAATACTAAAATTCGCGGATATAATGTCTACAACACCAGGGAATTGTCCATGATGACGACTGGTGATTAACGTCAGTCTACCTATCCATGGCTGAGCGAGGAACTAGACACAAGATACATGTTGATTGGTATGTAGATTGCATCAAGCAGAGTAAATTTGACAACCATGAGTCATGGTAAAAGGCTTAGTCTGCACCCACCCCCAAAGAACAACGCCATGGATTCGTCATACTCAGCAAGTTCTGTACAGCGCTCAAAGCCATGTCCACCTTTCATTCGTGCCCTCAGATATTTTGCTGAGTGTCCTGCAAAAGTTCAAGTTCTCCCAACTTCTGACTCCCGAGTCTATTCATCATAAACAGTGGTGGGACGGGAGTGAGAGATACGATCGGGCTTACAAACGTCGACTGCCTCTTCAACTCCAGCCGGTTTCTCAATCAAGTTCAAGGCGTGATTTAACTTGCGCTGTGAGACATATTCAAGGCAAATGCCCCGGTTGTTAAGCAAGACCAACCCAGAATCAGTCAGACCTCGAGCTTTGAGATGTATCCGTTTTGTCTAAAGAGTTGATGTCACGATCTGATAGTTAGGGCCTGTAGATACTATGATGCTGTCGATACTATCATTTAAGGGGACTAAAGTATCTGCTATAGCAGCTCCTTTGTTATCTTAAAACTCGCTGACCTTTTTAATTATATATTCAGCTTCTAAGAAAGGATATCCTTATATATGCTAGGCGAGTTTATAGACTCCGTCTACGCTGATGGCATTAGTTATCTACTAAGCTATGAGGATGGCAATTATAAATAGTAGGATAAAGTTTACCTTGCCTATTAGCTCGAGTATAATAATAGTAAGACTGATTATTATTATTCTCACTCTAGTTAGGAAAGAAGCTAACCTAACTATAGCGCAGGGACCCGGTGAGATATCTATAATAAGCTAACTAAATAATCTACCGAATAGTATACCTATATCTATCGCCGGGATAATAATTCCAGATGGGACTTTATAGCCAAAGGTAATTATAGTTAAGAATAGCTTAACTAACGTTCTAGAAACCAGCCAGCCGTAATATGTACCTTTGCCAGTCAGCTTGGCTTTCTACTAGCAAATTTAATCCTCCTCAATACTACTGCAAGCAACCAGTAGAAGTTGCATAATGATATCTCCAGTCTCTCTAACCAAGTGGTTGGCATAGAAAAACATTACCGGTGCAATACCCATCTTTCCAATCCACTACTATCTCGACACTACCACCCACAACGGCGGCAACGCATGCTATAAAAAATTCGATGGTGAATGCCGCGACCTATGCTTGTGACGAGTCCTATATCCCAGCTATTCTATAGTGAGTTCCGCGAAGCGAGTTCAGCCCGAATAAGTCGCATCTCTCACTGCCCTTTAGCGGGTCCTGAGGCCAGTCGATAGTATGATAATCAATCACTGTAGGGGAGATGCTCACTTTTATATAGTGTATCTTCTGCCAAACCGAGTTGTGAATTGTAGTTACTCGGCTGTCGCGTTTTCAGCGGTGTGGTTTCGGTTGCTTCTTTTAGCTCTGTGATGCTTCTGTCTGTTTCCATGATTAGAGTTGGAAGCCACGTCGAAGAGAATAACTAAAAAGACTTGAGTTGGCTCTTTGAGACTGGTCTTAGAAGGCCATTCTATAGAGTAACCATAAGCTTAAAGAAAGCGGTTGCGTATTTCCCTGGAAATGCAAGTCGAACAGCTGTTGTTGTCGATCTTCTGGGGAGAAAGGTAACTTGTTGCAAAAGCCGATCTCTAGGCATGACATGTCTTACGGAGATAGTGACACCGTGGAACTATCACGGTTATCAATCGTTTGATGTATCTGCATGTGTAATACTTAGACATGCAGATCTCACAGATTGTGCCTTCTAAAGTGATACAGAAGGCGAGCAATAGCTCACACGGACTATAGAGGCTGATCCAAGGAATCACAGCTGATCCATCTCCACGAGCATTTCCCACCAAAATGTGTCAGGACGATACACATCAGCCGCGGTACGCTCTGCTTTTTGGAACTCTTCAAATAGCAAGAGTGATATAGATGTGAACATGGATATCAGAGAAAGAAGAACAGTGTATGGGCTGAAGAACTTTAAGGAGAATTGGTAGTCTTGGGGTATAGAAATTGAGCTTTGTATGAGCATGCAGACAGTCATTAGACGATAGTATTTCGCCTTAGTTCATTTAATCTGTCACATTTGATCGAGGAAACTAAGTTTAACTCAACCCCTAGGTATCAGGTAACGAGCAAGTCATGGTACAAAGAAAGTCAAAGCCTCAACTATGCAGCGTTTGGGGTCAATGAAATTAATAAAATACAAGGATATAAAAGATCCGAAAGTTAACCTGAAACACGAATGATTTCCAGATTCCTAAATATATCCAATGATAGGTTGATAACACAGCTATGTCCAACCCTACAGTATGCGTTGGATATCTGTTGCACTAGGTGAACAAACCACATATTCAGTCTAATCATGCCCAGCAGCACATTGAACCAAACACAGCTATCAAAAAGTAGCTTCGCGAAGGTTCTGGAAATCTGACAGTCATCATGGTATGATTTCCATCTAGGCATCACACAGCACCAGGTAACAACCTGCGGTATATAAGACCGACTTCAATCTATCTCGAAGCACATTGAGAAGATACCTTCTTTTTTTGCCTCCACCTCACCCTTATATCAAACTTTACCAAAGAGCATCACTTACAATGACTTCCCTCCCTTTCGGTGTACCTCCCAACCCCACGTCAGCATCTTCCACCAATCTGACACCCTCCACCGTCTCCATTCCCAGTGCTGAGATTGAGAGACTGAAGATACTTCTCAAGCATTCAACTATTCCACAGCCGAACATTTGGAATACACGTGAAGACGGTTCATTTGGTCTTTCACGAAATGTACTTGAGGACTTGGTCAGGTACTGGGAGACTGATTATGACTGGCAAGTCTTTAGTCTACCACATAATCCTATACACAGCCGATAGAAACTAACATTATGTAGGAGAAAATGGGAGACGACCCTTAACTCTATTCCGCAATTTGATATCCGTATTACGGATGATGATTCTAGATCGTACAGGATCAATTTCTTCGCCCTCTTCTCGCAGAATCCATCTGCAATCCCAATCCTATTTCTCCACGGCTGGCCTGGTTCCGTGGTTGAATATCTCCCAATCCTTCTCAAGCTTCGGTCTCAATACACACCCGAATCACTCCCTTACCACATTATTGTGCCTCACTACCCCGGATATCCCCTTTCCGATGCGCCACCCCTCGACAAGGGTTTTTCTCATGTAGACAATGCCCGTCTGCTGTCTAAAATGATGCATGCTTTGGGGTTCGGAAAGACCGGGTATGTCGCTCAAGGTGGTGATCTAGGCGGGTGGACAGCGCCCGTTATTGCAAACCTTGATCCGGCGTGCAAATTAGTTCACATGAGCTTTCTGGATATCTCTCCTCCTGCTGGTGAGGAAGTGAAGGCCGGTATAGAAGTAGGGCGATATACTCCCGATGAGGTAGCAGCCTTCAGCAGACTCGCCGAGTTTACCAAGACGGGGAACGCCTTTATCCAACTCAATGGTACCAGGCCCGCCACGGCGGGTTACCTTATCGGAAGCAATCCAGTAGGGTTACTAGCTTGGATCGGAGAAAAGATGATTGAGTGGTCTGACGAGACGCCAGGCAGGGATCTCATGTTGACAAATGTGGCCCTTTACTGGTTCACAGGCTGTTATCCGACGTCGATATATCAACACCTTATGGTATTGGATAGCCCTGAGCTTTTGACGAGTGGATGGAAAAGTATCAGGGTGCCATTGGGGTATTCATCCTTCAAGCGTGAGCTGGTGACGGCCCCTAAGAGGTGGATTGATCAAACCGACCAGGTGAGGTGGTATCGAATGCACGCCAAGGGCGGCCATTTTGCTGCGCTTGAAGAGCCAGAGACTTTATGGAAGGATGTGCAGGACTTTATCAAGGAGTTTTGGCCCACCACCATGTAAAGTTAAGAAAGGATTTATCCGCGCAACCCACATGGAAGCACTTTTGCGATTCTTTCAAGCAGATCTTGCAACATTGGGAATAACTCTCTCTTATCAATCTCTTATAAACATGGAATTCTGAAAAATGTCGGATCAACGGGTCCGTCTATACCACGATAGGCATGTGTCAACGGAGGACTATACACAAAAGATCACAAAAGATATCCGATACCGGAAATTGCATACTAATCCGGAGGTTCCGATCTGTCCTCAAGAACATGTTCGGAAACCCTGCATGATAGTTAGCCTAATAGAGTACGCCTGACCTAGCAGCCAGGGTCATGAAACTGGACCCTTGATAGGAAGTCGACTAAGAAAATTAATCCTATTCCGAAACAGGCCCAGCAAAGTTTAACTTTATTCTTAAATTATCCATTCTCCGTAGGCAAATTACTCTTTGCCGAGCCTATGAGCGAATACCATCCTCAACCAGATACATATATAAAAGAAGTCATGGCTTTTCAAATTCGACTACCTCTTGACAGCTTCGTATCCACTCTCTCTTTCTGCACATATTCTACATTCTAAATTCTACATTCCTTACATATAGACCGATTTTCTAGTTTCGATTCGTTACATCCTTCAGAATGGTTCAGTCGCTTTCTCTGGGATGCGTCGCCCTCGCGTCCCTTCTCTTTTCCACCCCTGCCTTGGCTCAGTCCAAGGCTGCCGCTCTGCAAACATGCCTCGACGGCGCTGGCGTCGCCAACATTATCAAGACCGACGAGACCTGGGCTGAAGAGACCGTCGGCTTCCAGAAGCGTCTCACGTTTGACCCGGCCACCATCGCGTTCCCCGAGAACAGAGACCAAATTGCTAAGTCCCTGGAGTGCGCTCGCAAGGCTAACGTCAAGGCCACTGCTCTCGGAGCCGCTCACTCCTTCCAAGGCCTTGGCTTTGGTAAGGCTGGCAACCTGGTCATCAGCATGGGTGCTTTTGACTCGGCCACCTACGACCCAGCCACAACCCATCTGACCTTTGGTGGTGGCGCGCATGTTGGCCCTACTCTGAAGTACCTTTGGGATACCGCTGGAAGGCATTTCCCTCACGTCCGTGGTGCCCATGTTGGCTTGACTGGTTCAAGTCTTGGATGTGGCTATGGTTCCACATCTCGTCACTTGGGTACCCCCATGGACAACATTGTTGCCATTGAGTACATGCTCGCTAACGGCACCATTGTTACTGCTACTGAAGGCTCCGACCTTCTCTGGGCTGGAAAGGGTGCCGCAAACTCTTACGGCATCGTCCTCTCTATGACCACCAAGACTTTCGAGCCCGTATGTGACCCATCATTCAAAACGAGTCCTACTTCTGACTAACACTGCAATAGGAGTACCCCACTGCTGTTAACTTCACCCTCTCTCTCGGTGAGCTCGATGCACAGGGTGCTGCCGAGGCCCTCATTGCCGTCCAGGACTTCGCTCTCGGCCCTGCCAACTCTGACAAGCTTGCTCTCCGATTCAACACCGCCTCTGCGCCCACTTGGTCTGCCAACGGATACTTCTACGGAAACCCTTCTACCTTTGACCAGGTCGTCAAGCCGCTCATGGACGATCTGAAGAAGATCAACCCCAACACGACTATTGCCAAGACTGAGCTCGATTTCTGGAGCTTGGAAGTCCAAGTGGCTGGCCAGGGCATGAACCAGCCCAACGGAGGACAACTCGGTGGACGCGCTTTCTACACTCAGGCCTTGACTACAACCACCGACAGCCCCTTGACCGTTGAGCAGGCCCGAATTCTGTTCGCCGGTACCACTCTGGCTTTCAACCACACTGCCCTCCGAAGGGGTGGATTCATCGACCTTTGGGGCGGTATCTCTCGCGACATCTCCGACGAGGAGACTGGACACCCTCACGGAAAGAACCTCTGGTTGATTCGATGGGAGGCCAACGCTGCTGATATCAACAACTGGCCCGCTGACGGTACCCGATACCTCAAGAGCCTGATCCAGCCTTTCGAGAGGGCCTTGGCCAAGTCCGCTCCTCTCCGTGGATTCGTCAACTACGCCGATACCGAGCTTTCCAACAAGGACCAGATCTCTCGTCAATACGGCAAGAACTACGCCCGCCTGCAACAGATCAAGGCTGCCGTCGACCCCAAGGGTCTCTTCACTAACAACGACATCCTGTCCATTACCCTTCCCAAGAAGAGCAAGAGGGTTTAAATTAAGACTGAAGATATAGTGGACGGAGCATAGGGAGGTTTAGTGTGTACATAGTCGTGGGTTTTTCGCCGTGTTGAGGTTTTCCCACCCAATCATTTATCTTACATCTAGTACCTGAGAGGTAGTACGGATACCGATTATGGATGACTAGGGAAGGTAATTGGAGGATTCCTTTTCCAAAAGCAGCTCTGTAAATAGCAAGACATTGTTATGATCACTTGTAACTTGCCCACAGTGTAATAGTGACCTTAAGTCTAAACTCATTTCTCGAGGACTCAGCAATTCCATATCTCAACACACGGATAAGCACCAACAGAAGAACTCGTTGCAGACACCTCGTAGAGTGAAACTACTTTTATGAAACCATCTCTTTACTATTTTCTTTTGTCGCTTATCTGATGTACCATCACTCTCTAGCTCCGCCTACTTTGATGGAGTGATGGCAAACTCCGTAGGCTTAGCTAGACATGGCCGACTTCATAAATGGACTTCGAGCTCTGATCTCTTTGCCCCAAATAAAGACACCAATGGGTGCTGCTGCCAGAACCAACGAGATAAAAGCCAAGAGGGAACTGGCCCAATGGAAGCCCAGATTGGTGTACATGCTGCTAGATGCTAACGGGAGGAACGCCACGCCCAGATTCTCTCCAAGCACCGTAGCTCCAATTGCGCTCCCTGCATAGTTGCTATAAGCGTCGATCAAGTAGTTTGCAATACTTACAACAACAGCTTCAGTACCAAGACCTACGAGCATCAGCCCAACAGCCGGTGCAACCCAAGTTATCCAGGGATAGCTTGTCCAAGCGTATACAAACATGCCGCCAGTAACACCAATGAAGCCCCCGAGGACAGCAGCGTACAATCGAGCCTCTGGAATAGGTGTTCCAGGTACTTCTTTGTTACACGAGGCAGAAGCATAGTACCAGTTGTTTGTTAAGACACAAAGGCCAAACCCAAGGATCTCGCCAATGACGATAGCAGCTTGCACATACCCTACTTGCACAGCGTTCCATCCGTACAGGACGCTAAAGACTTGTTTAACTGATTGCGTAAAGACATAGATGATGCCGAGGCTGAAAGCAGTCCAAACTGTTGAGATAAAGACGACAGACTCAGTACAAAGCATGTAGAGGGGTCGTTGCATGCTCTTCCAAATGTCATGAAGGATGGAATTGGAATCTAGTTCCTGCTGGCTGTAGGCATTGTGTCCTTGTTTCCTCAACCTCTTTGCTCGTGCGGCCAATATGGCCGAGCCTCGTGTCTCTGGCATGCCCAGGATAAAGATGGGGAAGAAGACAGCGGTCCATATCAATTCGATATAGCCTATCCACCTCCAGGGCAGAAACTGAAAAATGGCTGCTCCAATGACAGGCCCTAGACTGCTTGAATTTAAGTAGATCATGATGTATAGTCCAGTGGGAATTGTGCGAGCCCGGTCAGTGGCAAAAACATTGCTGATGATGCCAGCAACTGCGTTGGCGAGGATAGTGCAGCCGCCGCCACTGAAGAATCGAGTAATAATGAGTGTTGCATAGTTGGGTGCAACTCCAACAGGGATTAAGAAGCACAGGAAGACTGCATAGACTGCAAGGAACACGACTCTCATCCCAAAGTCTTCCATGATGGGGAGTAGTACCAGCGAGAATAGAGCTCCCCCTAAACCCCAAGATGCAACTGGCCAGTATGAATGAGGGAAATCTGCATCACTGACGTTGAAGTCTTGGCCAATGGCTTCATGGGCTGTAGTGATGATTGTTCCGTTCATCATCGAGATAAAAGTGGCAAACAGACCAAGGCCTACCGCGAACCATTTCTTCTTACGAGACCAGTTGTAGGGGTTATCGGGGTCGTTTGGTCCTGACCATTGTACGATAATTGGTTGATCTGAGTGACCTGAGTGATCTGAACTAGATTAGCACCTGGGAGAATCCGTTTAGTAACGTGGCTTTGCAAACCTTGTGACGGGTTGTCCACCGCTGGAACGGTTGATGACTTGATCAGCATGGCGTCTATCGATAGTCCGGTCGTCTATCTGGAATCACTTGGCAATTTAGATGCCAAGTCGAGCTGAACCTGCCAAGAAATAGGTAGAGATTTGCTTCGATGACTTCATAAGGGACTAGCATTAGGTGCCGTGGTATCCGGTCTTCTTCTAGTGTTAATTCCCGGAACCACATAAGTTACATAGCTATAGCTTCATGACAGCCAATCATGTCTTTCTAGTTACAACTCTTTCACAGTTACGCTAGACCGAGGAACGTCAATGTTTGACTAGCATGACCAATTGCTCGGTCTAGAGAAACACTATCCCCTTGAGCAATTGCGACATGGTGATGCCGGGCTTGCAGTGACCTAGGAACGGGCCGCACATCAGTTCGAAGACGGGGTTACGACTATAGACCGTTGTATGAATGAGCAATGGCTATAAAAATATAGCTATCGATCTTACAAACTAGTGGTCATACTTTACAAGGATACGAATAGACCAAGCAAGGCTTTGATCGATAAAACAATAAGAATCGTCCGACTTCACTTGTGTAAAAGCAATCTCGCTGTTAAAGGGCGCAGCACCTTGGCCTGCTTGGCTTAATTTGTGCTACTGACATTCTGGACAATGTGATTGGACCAATGCTCAAAAGAAAAAGGCTCAAAAGCTGCCAGCTGAACTAATTTATCGGTCTATGTACAGAATGGGGTGAGGTTTGAGGCACAGCAAACAACAAAATACCCCGCTGGCTGGCTGACCTGTCTTTAGGCTGCCGTTTTACTCGACATATGATTTCTCTGTCTCTCTGATCTTTAGCCTTTGTTTGTTGTATCCCAAATTTGTAGCCAAAGGGGAAAAGTTGTCGAATCGATGCCGGATCCACGAACTAACCTGGGGCCGCTCACGACCACCTTCACGTATCCAGCCAGATGCACCGCTCCAGTCCTTGATTGCTCTACATGTGACGGGGGCTGGCAGGCCCAAACATGTGGTCAAAATCCAATGAATACACAAGGTGTGCATGACGACCCTGACTGTTGGCCACCACGAAAGGCTCCGGTAGAGACCGGTTATGCGTTCAACGGCTGGGGATTCTATTCTCCTGGACTAGAGTGTCCCGATGGATATGAGCCAGCGTGTAGTGCGACCGGACCTTCGGCTAGCGATTTCAACTTTCAGTATTCGATTTATGACGCCGAGACTGTGACAGGGTGCTGTCCATCGTGAGTGCAAATAACGTTGACCGTATATGATAGAAGCTGATCAACCGGCCAGTGGCTATATGTGCGCACAGCCAGGAGGACCCCAAACTTGTACGAGTGTTGCGTCAAGAGGTTCTCTCCAGGTGGCTTCTTGCTCCTCTCAAAAGACTATTCTCAACTGGCTTACTTTGCCAGCAACCTTTACAGAGGAGCGTGCTGGCGAAGAAACAACCGTAAATGGCATTACCATCTACGCACCCATGTTCCAGATCAACAAGCAGGAAACGGACCTGTCTTTGTCGACAGCCCTTTCGACCAACCCCACGCAGTCCAATTCTATAACGACAGTAACAGAGATAGTTAGTTTTAAATCCCCTGGGAGTGGCGCATCAGGAGGACTATCAATTGGAGCCCAGGTTATTATTGGTGCTGTGGCAGGTTCTATTGGACTTGCAATCATTGGAACAGTCTTCTGCTTGTGGAGGAACAAGAGAAGAAACAAGAAAAGTGCGACACCAACAGCCGAACTTGATAGTCAGGGACCGAGGCCAACCGGACACCTAGCGGGCACACAAGGTTACTATGCTCCTCGGTCCCACGTTTCCCACCAGTCTCAGCCCGTTCAGCTTCAGACATGCATGCGTTATAAGTAATCAAGCACACGGTTAAGAGGGGCGAGGGTCCGATATGCACTATAGTACTTTATAATATGAGCATGTAATGAGAGGTCCTCTGTCCTAAAGTTGCGGAAGTGTTAGATCTGCTTCCGTGATGTATTTAAATAAAAGCTTAGTGGCACCTATGAAATGAGGATGAGCCATTTACATGGTTAGCTGCTATTTTTTCATCATTTTCCAGCCTCCTGTGGGGATGTCTTGATCGTAGGACATCTGGGTGAATACCATCTGTAAGGCTTGTAGGAGGCCATAGAACTCAAGATATGGCAACAAGGCTCTTTTTGATGTACAAGCTCTTTGCCTTTAACAGCAAAAAGCGAATTAATTTCCAACTAATCAAGTATTACATGGCGAGGGGCTCAAATGAGCTTAGGGCCCGAAGCCTGGAGGGTGACATAGAACAGCTTCGTCTGTCCAGTAATGACCATTCGTCCCTTTCCAGCAAACTGGAAGTTGGCTGCTACCACTCCAGTATAGATCTTGCCAATGAGCTTACCGGAAGGGTTCCAGACATGAACGCCATCTCCGCAGCCAGCATAGACACGGCCCTTGGAATCGGTATGGACACCTAAAGATGTCAGTATGTTACAAATGAGAAAGTGACTTGGACAACTGACCGTCGGGGACGAAAGATGCGGGGTAGGCAAAAGTCTTGCGGTTCTCAAGAGTACCGTCCTTGTTCACGTCGAACGAGTAAACTGAGGCGGGAGCAGACAAGTTGCGACCGTAGAAACCGAGGGCAGATCCAGTATCAGTAACATACAAGCGTTTGCCGTCAGGAGAGAAGCCAAGGCCTAGTATGTGTTAGTAACTGATACGCGCTTTCTTTTGACTCTAGACTTACCGTTAGGCAGCGCAAAGCCATCAGCAGCCACGGTGATAGCGCCAGTGTCGAAGTTGTATCGGTAAACCTGGTTCTGCAGACCAGGCGCAGGACGGAAGTCCTGGTAGAAACCGTAGAGAGTGTCGGTGAAGTAACTGATCACACAAGGTTAGATCCCTGATAACCATCATCTTCCTGCGCCATTTAATACGTACAGGTCGCCGTTTCTGGGGTTGATGCCGACATCGTTAAGAGAGTTGAACTGTCGACCAAAATAGTTGTTGATGATAACTAGTTATGGATTAGCCGTGGTCTAGATTTCCTGACAGATAATTCTTCATTCTCATACCACTAGTGTTATAGGGCGCCCTGGGGTTCATTCGGTAGAGGGCCGATGTGATGTTATCGCCCTGACCTTCACCGGCAAAAATGATTTCTCCCTTGTGATAGGTTCCACCTAAAGTTTGAACGATTAGTCAACTCTGCTTAATGCCTTGTCATCGCTAGCACCATACCGTTGGGGTTGATGACCTGAGGGTCGGACGGCACAACCGTCACCTTAACCTCTTCGCTGCCGAGAGTACCCTTGCGAAGCGCCTCAGCCTCCTTCAAAGAGATCTTCTGGATGATGGATGACTTGTTCAAGCCGGTCCCTGCGGCTGGTGAGCCAGCATTCTGGACGAAAAAGACCTCGTCGGTCGGAGGGTACCAAACGACAGCCTCGTGAAAGATGGGGTCGGACTCGGATGTCGCAACGAGGGTCAAGGAAGGGTTCTTGCCAATGACGTCGTAGAACTCCTCATCGTAAACGTGGAAAGGCTTCTCGAGGAGGGATTCTTCGGTTACTCCAGGCCATAGGAACAACTAATTTTGGAGTAAGTGGGGAGTCATTTCAAGCAACGTCCAGACTAGGCGAACCTACGGTCGAGTCATTGGCCTGCGAGGGAGGGAGCACAGTCTCCAAGACATTGAAGGCCTTTTGGTCGATGATCTGGGCAGTGGAGGGAAGTTTGGCAGCTGACGCGCCCAAAGAGGGAACGAGAACCCCAGCAGCAAGGACAGCAAGCGCGGAAGGCATATTGAGGGAGAGACGACGGTGCTTGGTGTAGTAGAATCGGAGTTCAGTCAGTCACTGGTAGCTGATGGTGATACATAGTACTAAATATGCCGAGAGGAAGGGTGATAATCGCCCCTACAACCAACAAAAAGTCAGGGTTGGAAATTAGCTGTATAGTCAAAACCAGGGCAAACGAGGCATTTAACCATTAAGGAGACGCGACGGCTACAAGGATCAGCCGGGATATGTTCCCAGCTGAGCCAAAGCCCGTAACCTTAACCTCGCGCTAATACATATATGCTGATCCATCACTAACTTTCGGCAATTGACGTTATGGAGAACGCTGACAACTCTGGGGATGGAGTTGCTATGCGAGGCTAGAGTTTAAACGTTTACGTAACCCCAGATGGCCAGCTATGTGATACCCTCAGGGATATGTAGTAGACATGACCCTCATTAACTAGGAAGAGACGGCATCAGTTATACTTGGCATCATAGTTTTTGAGCTTGGATAAATCAGTTACATACGCATATATACATGAATGGTGACTATCCAGGTTTCACGCTAATATTCTATCTAACCTCAAGCTAGAGTAAACATTGAGCAGATCATTCTATCCTCCATCGCATGTTGTGACCTATTCACCTTTGAATGTCTCGTTGTTGACCTCCCCTGTAGACCCTCTGTGTCATTACGAGAATGAACCGACTTCGCATTTTGTATCACAGTCTAGATTCTCCCTGACCTCGGCTCAACAAAGACGGAAAAGCAGCAGGGATAAACCACATCCTGATCCTAACACCACTGCACCGCTGTACCTCATAACTGATCATTTTATAGACCATGACTGCCTCTTGAGGCTTGGTGAGGAGGTGAGATCATGGGGAAGAAAATCATCTCGTAGCCATCATCTTAGCGGTGTCACCGAACGGACGGGGTTTTCCAATGTGAAAGGCCTGTCCAGTTGTTCTGACTATTCGCTAATCGTGAATCATACTTGGAATTAAGATATATACAAGGTCTCTCTAGTTACTGCAACTCATTTAGCGGCATGTTAGTCTTGGGCTCTTGTGTCTGCCTTACAGTCTCCTGGTGATAGTGTATCGTTGAAGAAATCGCTGAGAGCTTGAGCAGGGATTAACCCAACTGCCCACAAAGTTAGAGTTCCATGTTGGTTCCTCACAGCGCAAAAGCAAAAGGGAAATTATGCAGGGTTACATAGAATTATCACAGAAGTCATGAGATGGGTAAACAGACACACGACCCAGCTGGGAATCTCTAATTTCTGTTTCGTTCAAAAATGTGCCTGAACATCAAGATTTCACTATAGGTAGCGCTGCGGCCATCAATGGCCGTCTTGAGTTGCTTATGCGTCCAACATGTCACATACATACATGCTAGTCATTCTTCTCCCTTCATAAACATGTCACCGTTCTCTTATGCCCCCCCCCCCCCCCCGTTGTCCCCTATCCCCCCCCCCCC